>CAAKHG010045099.1:0-15916 GCA_901007715.1 Dactylopterus volitans
CATGCATTTACAGTCTATCTAAAGACGTCCATCCTTGAGGGCGTGTGTGTCTTGGCATCAAAGTGTGTGTGCGCGTGTGTGTGTGTGTGTGTGTGTGCGCGCGTGCGAGAGAGAGACAGAGAGAGAGAGAGACAGACTACTCAGCAGGTCATCTCCACTCAGACGTCTGCATTCGCCGCTTTGTTCCGCAGCGCCATTCAGACGAGTCCTTGCGAGGCGAAACGAGCATAAACACCATCAGATCAGATCTGCAGTGATTAACGGCTCAAGATAATAATGAGCCGACACTGTAATTAAAAAAAAAAAAAAGAGTAAAAAGTAAAAAGTTGGTGATTTCATCCTGCCGGCCGGCGTCAGACGGGAGAGCAGGCTCGCCCGGCGTGCAGCGCAGCGGGCGCGCGTGTGTGCTCACGCCGTTTACGTCATATCCAGTTGTGCTCTGATGACCTTTTAAAATGACCTTGCTGTTTAAACTGTTTGACGCACGACGAGACAAAACTCAGAATCCAGTCAACTGGTAACTGAGCCACCGGCCTCCAGCGGCAGGCGGCGAGAGCCAGAGATCCTTGTTTGGCACCTACGCCGCTGCGTGGGTGCTAACCTGTGTTTACCGGTCTGCGACCGGAGTTTACGAACCACTCGGCTGTGTTTACTCGTCTCTGACCGGCGTTGACTAACCACTGACGTGTTTCCTAGCCGATCGCATGTGTTGACTAGCCCCTGAACTGTGTTTACTAACCACTGGCCTGCGCTTACTAGTCCCATACCCGTGTTTACTAGTCAATGACATGTGTTTACTAACCACTGAAGTGCGCTTACTAAGTCCCTGACCTGTGTTTATCAGCCTGTGACCTGCGTTTACTCACCACTGGCTGGGGGGGGGTTTACTAGTTTCTGACTTGTGTTGACTAACCACTGACCTACACCTACTAGTCCCTGACCTGTGTTTACTAGTTTCTGACCTGTGTAGACTTACCACTGACCTGCGCTTACTAGTCCCTGACCTGTGCTTACTAGTCCCTGACCTGTGTTTACTAGCCAATGGCCTGTGTTTACTAACCTCTGACTTGTGTTTACTAGTTTCTGACATGTGTTGACTAACCACTGACCTGCACATACTAGTCCCTGACCTGCGCTTACTAGTCCCCTACCCGTGTTTACTAGTCAATGACATGTGTTTACTTACCACTGACCTGCACGTACTAGTCCCTGACCTGTGTTTATCAGCCAATGACCTGCGTTTACTCACCACTGGCCTGTGTTTACTGTTTTCTGACTTGTGTAGACTTACCACTGACCTGCACTTACTCGTCCCTGACCTGTGTTTACTAGCCAATGGCCTGTGTTTACTAGTCTCTGATCTGTGTTTAATAACCGATAAACTGTGCTCAGTAGCCACCAGCTGGCCTGTGTTTAGTAACCCTGGTGTGTGTTTTCTAGACAATGACCTGTGTTTACTAACCCCTGGTTGACCTGTGTTCATTGGCCAGTGGCCTGGTTTTCCACTAGCTAGCATTTGTTTGCTAGCCTCGGACCAGTGTTTAGTCCTGGCTGGCTTTCGTTGCAGCCTGGAGCCGGCGTTCGCTCACCGCCGGCTGCCTCTGGCGGGATTAAACATGACACACAATTTATTTGATTGTATCTAATATTCAGGTGTTTACTATGTCCAGCATCTCGAAGCTCCGCGGTCTCCACGTTGCCTGTTGCTCGGATATGTGAGATAGCTGCGGTGCCTCGGTGGAGCTTCGGTGGAACATTTTTTGCGATTGTTGAATAAAATCATGGAAGGAACAGCCCTGATTTTAATCCAGCGGAATTCAGTGATGGAAATATGTCAATAAATTACTGCAATAATGTTTCATTAATCACTGTTACTAAGTCCCCATTCACCTAACTCATATTTCCCCATAATGAATGGTAACATCATCTATAATCTGACAAGAACAGGATCTGAGATATCTCCAGACAAAGATGAAAAAAAAATACAGCTGAAGATTCAGTAAACACGTCTATGACCATGTGAATCTGCTGTTATATGTGTGGTGATTTGCACTTGAAAAGATGTCAAGGCTTAAATCAGCGAGCCATTTTTTCAGCTACTATAACACATTTATTAAATCTAAATGTTGATTTATGTTGATGCCTATTTAGAATCCTATTTTTAAAATGGATTCTGCACCCGCACCAAAGTCCTGCTCCCTTGGGAGTTATTTACAAAGAACCTCCAATACGATAGGAATCACGTTACACTCGCCGTCCATTTAAAAGCTGACGTGTCTTCACATTGCGTAATATTCAAACATAAGCGGCGGGAAAAGACCAAAAAGAAAAAAAAAATGACCGATGCAGTTAAAACCGCGACTTTACAGCCCTCAATTAGCAAACTAATATCCAGATTCCAGACAATAAACCTCGGCCGAGCGACGTCCTTGGAGCCAAGCTTTAACATCGACCGAGTGGACGAGGAAATGAAGCGGCATGACTTCGTTAAACCGCACAGACGCCGCGTGTGGTTTTAATTTGGCCGTTAATTCACACCGCCTGTTAAATTCGGTCTTTCGACGGGAACGGAGACCGGCCGTCGCCGGGAGGAGCCACAGAAAAACGGGCCGCCTCTGCTTTGTTTACCGGCTGCTGGCGGAGCTGTTTATTGGCCCATCACCCGCGCCAGGTTAGTCGGGTCTGGCCTCTTTATATCACTCATAACCCGTTTACTGGACAATGAAGTCCAGTTACAAGGTCCTGACCCGTCTTCATTAGTGTCTCAGCGCCACGGCCGAAGCTGAAGGGCAGAAGACGCTGGAGCCATTCAGGGCTATTCCACCTGTGCTTACTGACAACTGACCCTGGCTAACCGGTCTCTGACCTCAGCTAACCAGTCTCTGACCTCAGCTGACCAGTCTCTGACCTCAGCTTACTGGTCTCTGACCTGTACTTACTAGTGTACAGACAGACCTGTGCTTACTAGTCTATGACCTGTGTTTACTAGTGTACCAGCTGACCTGTGCTTACTAGTCTCTGACCCGTGTTTACTAGTGTACAGGCTGACCTGTGCTTACTAGTCTCTGACCCGTGTTTACTAGTGTACAGGCTGACTTGTGCTTACTAGTCTCTGACCCATGTTTACTAGTGTACAGACTGACCTGTGTTTACTAGTCTCTGACATGTGTTTACTAACCACTTACCTCAGCTTACTAGTCTCTGACCCATGTTTACTAGTGTACAGGCTGACCTGTGCTTACTCGCCTCTGACCTGTGTTTACGAGTATACAGACAGACCTGTGCTTATTAGTCTCTGACCCGTGCTCACTAGTGTCCAGACTGACCTGTGCTTGCTCGTCTCTGACCGGTGCTTACTAATATACAGACTGACTTGTGCTTACTAGTCTCTGACCCATGTTTACTAGTGTACCAGCTGACCTGTGCTTACTAGTCTCTGACCGGTGTTTACTTGTGCACACACTGACCTGTGCATAGGCGCCGGAGTCATTCAGGGCTCTCTGCAGGGCGTGACTCAGTCCTTTTGAGAGATTCTGCTTCAGGATCAGGTCCAAGTGGCTCCTCCGAAGCTCAATTGACAGAACTGCGGGAGAGGAAAGTTTAGGAATCAGGATCACCAATATTAACGAGCCCGCCTTCCTGTCTGTACCGCCAACTTATGACCACATCTTACACCCCCACAAGTGTCTTTTCCTCAAGAACATTTTCTCCATCAAGGTATGGTGGTCTCTGGAGCTCGGCCCCTGCTTTAATAAGAGGCGCAAACGTCGCCGGCAGCCCCAGCAGACACTGGCAACACCACACCATCCCTGGTAAATCAAACAAAAAGCTACAGTCTCCAGCTTCTTATTAATCTAAACGTTTATACAAGGGGAAAATCTCTTAGCTTTCACACGCAGTCTAATTAATCTGAGTGCATGTTATTACATCATGGACTTTTAGTAGGTACACTGAGCCTCTAAAATGCCATTGTACATTTATTCATCATTACTTTATGACCGTTTTTTTCTTCCGGCTCAGTCCAGGCTGTACATGATGCCGAGCATGTTTTAATAATTGATGCAGCGGCTGAGGTAACAGTCCGATGCCTTTTTTGGAAAAGTCCCCGATGATGTCCCTCCGTTTTTGCCAGTTGGATGAGGAATTCTAATGTGATTTCAGTGAGAATTCCACTGAATGTGGAATGTGGTATGACACATCTTGTATCCTCATTTGAATCCCTTTACCTGTTCTGACCCAGTACTTCTCGGTGACGTTGCATGGTAGAGGACTGTCCTCTGCACTGGTGCTGCTCGGAGGCTCTGTGGTCGTCGAAGGAGGTGGCAGAGTTCGGACCGGGAAAAACAAAGTCGAGGCGGGTTCCTTTGCCGTTGTAGTTGTCATGGTGGTGGTGGTGGTGGTGGTGGTGGTGGTAGCAGTGGTGGATTCAGGTGTGGTGGTCGTGGTTGGAGGGGCAGCGGTGGTGGTGGTTGGTGGGACGGTGGTGGTGGTGGTGGTGGTGGTGGTGGAGGTGGTGGTGGTTGCGGGAGTCGTAGTGGTGGTGGTGGTGGTTGCGGGCCGAGTCACAGCTGCCGTGGTCAGTTTGAGGCTCGATGTGGGCTGCGCGCTGGCGGCAGCCGCGCTGGCGTTTGGCGAAGCTGTTACAGTGCTCCCGTTGGTCGCCGCCGGCGTGGTCATCTCAGAGGCGGTCACAGTAAGAGAGGTCGTTGAGGGCTTTGTCGTGGTCACCGTCGTCGGCTGAAGGCTGCCGTCGGTCACGCTGTCCGGGCTGGTGGTGGCGCGTGAGGCCGTGTCGGACCCCGCTGGCGGATCCGCTCCCACCGCGGTGGAGAGCAGCGAAGGGTGGGCTGAGGTGGCGGCGGGTGGCAGAGATGCGTTCGCGGGAGTTGCCGGAGTGGTCGTGTGCCGAGAGGTGTTTCTGGTGCGTGCGGGCACAGTGGTGTTCCACTGGTGGGTGGAGAAAGGGCTGGTGACGTTGGCAGGGAGCGTGACGTCATGGTCGCCCACCGTGGACAGGAGCGATTCGGGGACGGTCGGGAGATCCCACGCTGGCAGGCTACTCACCGACTCGTCTGCAGGGACGAGAAACAACACGTGGAAATCAAAGATCCCGACGAACGAGCCTGCTGACGTTGTTTCCGGGCAAATTTTACAAAACGACTAACGCCGACAATCATTTGATCCTATTAAAAAGTCAAAACTGAATGGTGTTTTTCCTGCTTTAACAAATCAAAAACCTACTCTGACCCGTCTGGTTGCGTACACACTCCTGCAAATGCAATATTTCCCTTTTTTTTGTATTATTTATTTAAATCTACAGGAACTGGCCATTATTACTGAGCTTCATATACTCATATTCAAGATTAATGTCGATAGATGGAACGGATGGAGAAGAGTACTGAAACATACACACATATGTAGTCTCAAAATTATCCTTCAGCATATTAAACCTGAAATTATATGAAAGGGCTGTAAAAATAGGATGGTGAAATAGCAGTACGTCGTGTTGCCCGACCTCAATTAACGCCTTGGACACGGAGTGTAGAAAATTCAATTGCATTCCATCCAGAATGGCTTGAAAACCATTCATCCATTCAGTCTCCATCTGGACGCGGATGCGTTTGGCCTCTTAACAAACATGCAAAGCAACGCATCTTAAAACCCACTTACAACAACAACAACAGCGGCGACAACGGCGCAGAAGAATCAGAACGTAACGATAAGCATGCTAATTATGGCGGTTAGCGGGGAACAGAATTAGGACGATAACGCACTCGTCCAGACTGAATTACCAGTTTTGCCGCGGTGTGTGTGTGTGGGGGGGGGGACAAAGAAAATGATGATCAGTTCGAGAGGACAGAGTGTGCAGCAGTTTCAGTTTTTGAATGGGAAATGGGAATCCAATTTTAATGTGCGTAGCCGGGAGCCATTCGGACGTCGGGGCTTCATTTAATCCACCTAAATCACCCCTGGATGCGTCGACGGGAGGTGCAGAGGAGGCCGGCGCGAACAAGGGAGGGGAATCAACCCTTCCTTTCTCCACGTCGGTGAAACTCGGGGAAACTCGAGTGCAATGAACGTTAGCGCCGGTTCGCTGTTATGCAGGACGCGGCAAGAGGTGTGGAGGAATTACCTCGCTACTGAGGTCACTGTTTGGATGAGGATGATGATGATGTTGATGATGATGATGATGATGTTGATGACGATGGTGTAACAAGACATGAGACCACAAGGAGTTGGGGGGGAGCTCAAAAGGCAATGTGGGCAGGGCTAACACACACTGCTAGCAAGCTAACCCCTCAAGCTAACGCCACAAGTGTTATGAAATCTTAGAGAGTGGAAAACGATTACTGAAAGTGATGTTTGTTGTCTTTTTACTGCGAGGGCTGTTAGCCACGCCTCCTTCCCGCCCTCTCAATAACTTGGCAGCTATTTAGCTTAGCGAAGCTCGGACCGACCTGTAATGCAGAATTAGGAGTTTTCTATCTTAAAATGAAGTAAGTGGCTATAATTGCAGCTTCTCACGCGTGCGTGAAATTAAAACAGTAACGTATCAGACGTCGGTAGTCGTGATGCACACGCAGAGAATTATATTTGCGCAGGCTTGACAGCCAGTTTTAGCTGTTTTGGTCGACAGACTTAGTTAGCGATCAGCTGGCGATGAAATTGGTGCGTTTAGCAGCTAAAGCAGCGGATGTTTCTATCGAGTAGAACATCAACGTGTACATCAATAGTAAGAAAGTAAATAGGAACCACAAAAAAAAAGAGCTGAAATAGAGTAAGTGCTGGACTTAACCCATGAGAACGCAGTGTGACCCAGCTGACGCCGCCCCTTTAAATGTTCTGGAAAGCTCTTTGAACAGCTCTACACTTGACTTTAAACTCATGAAGCCCCTGAGTGACACTCGGTGAACGTCCTGATTGGGACACGCGAGAATAATGTGTGAAACTGGCGCCTGAGGAACCCCGTTTCCAAAATGGCGTCATCGGGTGCGAAGGGACTCAATTCGAAAAGCTTGTCTTTAGTCACTAAAACTGAGCTTCATCACATTTCTGCAACAAGCTGGTATAAAATTGAATGCGACACATTTATGAAGACAAGAAAAATGGCACCCCACATTATTTTCCTAGAAACGGGTCCAGGTTCTTATGGGCTAAATTCACCAAGTGGACAAAAAAGGAGTCCAAATGAATTATAATGTTCTCCGTGAATGTAAATAAAAACAACAACAACCCATAAACGCAGGTTTAAATAATTTGTCTTAATTGCGTCACGACAGGCATGATGTTATGGAGGTTGTTTCCCCTCATAATCGGATCACTTTGTATTAATAACAGTCCCATCAAGGGTTCTGCCGTAAAAATTAAATAGGGGTGAGAGAATGATTCCACATGGTGGGCTGATTAACAATGTGCTTTTCCCTGTCATGCAGAAAGGCTTTCCACTTTCCACAGACAAATATCGATGTGTTACACCTAATGGCTCTGTTTTGTAGCTTTAATTGTGTTGATCTATAATTCTACCCTCTGTTTGTTGCATATTTCTATTAGCATACGCGCCACGGCTAATGGGGATTCGTCTGAACTCAGTTAAATCAAGCTAAGAGTCCCCTGGAGAGTCTCCTCGGCCTCACCAAGGAGACAGGACCTGGTGGTGAGGAGGACGGGGGAGGCAAAGACGGTGAGGAAGATGGTGAAAGGGATGATGATGATGGTGATGATGGCGGTGATGGCCTGATGAAGATAACGGCGGGATGACCAGCCACGACGACGGCGAGGCTGAAAGTTGCACAGTGGCAGCAATGATTATTGAGAAAGATGGGTGGGGATACAAAAAAACACAAAAATGACAGAAAATAAATAAATATAAAATAAAGAAAGAAAAGGAGCAAGAAGACAGAAATTAAAAAAAAGAGCCAACTGAGCAAAGTCAAAATACATGGATCAGCCATAACATTATGACCACCTCATGTTTGCCATAGAACATGATGCAACATGAATTATCCCTCCAGGTGGAGTTTTGTGTTGAATTATATTCTCGTGATGAACTGTCATGGGTTACACTCCAAGGTGATATTTTGATCATCCCACCGATATGCATTACGACGACCAAAATTATTCGGAGCGCCTCTCAGTGGAACCGGGTACACTCCAGCAGCATCATAAATTACAGTCGCAATAAAAACCATTAAAATATTTCAACACCTCTCTCAAACAGATTTAATAAAAAAAAATTCAACATAAAACTCCTCCTGAAGGGAGGATTTACCGCAGGGCAGTTGCATTATATTCTATGGCGGACATGCAGTGGTCGTAATGTTATGGCCGATCCGCGCCGGCCCTATTAAAGCGCTGCGTCGTACCGAAACTGCTGTTCCTGTTACTGAAAGAGCTGCTGCTGACGTCGGGCAGAGAGACGGCGTCCGGCGCTGCTGCCTGACTGGTCCGGTTACTCGCCGGGGAGGAGGAGGAGGAGGAAGAGGAGGAAGGCAAAGAGGATGCTTTAGCCGTGGAGGAGGAAGAGGAGGCTTTGGACGATGACGAAGAGGAGCTCTTTGTCCAAGCGGCTTTAGAGAGCAGTCCTAAGGGTTTCCCCGCTGCTGGCGTCTCTGCCGTCTCCGTCAGCATGGCGAGGACTGACGAGAAGGCCGCCGGGCCCCCTTGGCGCTCCCCGAGCGTCTGCAGCCTCTGCCGCCCCAGCCAGGCGGCCGAGCCCCCGGGCACGCCCGGCAGGTGACCCCCCTCCGCGCTCACCGGCCTCCACTCGGCCCCGACTTCAGCCCAGGCGCCGCTCCTGGTCACGATCCCAGTCTCGGCGAAGACTTGGCCGCCGCCCGCGGCCTCCGTCTCGGTCCACACCGCCGTCCTGGCCTCGGCGATCACTTTCCCCTCGGGCCAGGCCCTGGGCGCGCTGCTGGCGTCGGCCCCGTCCGGCCCGTCCGCGTCTTTAGCCCCAGATCTGTCGCCGGTCTCCGGGGTGGCCGGGAGGTTGGAGGGCACCGTGGGTTCCAGGGGCGAGGCGGCCAGCCTCGTTGACTCATGGTGACCCGCCTCAGCTGCAAGACAGAGAAGGAGGGGAAAATGAGGCACGTGGGGGAAGGAGTGGCTGACAGAAGAAGGAGAAATGGCACTTAATTAGGAGTTTTGGGGGAGCAGCAGGAGCTCCGTTTCTCTCCCACAGGCTGGACAATGACTTCTGATTTGGTCCTTTGGTAACTCATCTATCATCTGCCATCCGGTACACACACACACACACACACACACAGCTGGAACCTTCAAGTCATTAGTCCTCATACTGCAACCGCAACTGTCAAACTGCCTGCAGATTTAATACTCACACACACACACACACACACACACACACACACACACAGTCACCATGAGAGGACGCACACTTCTGCTTTCAAATACACACTCGCATGCATAATCCCCCCCGCCCCACACACACACACACACACACACACACACACACACACACACTCATTTGAAGGGATTAAGAAAACAACTCTAAAAATGTGACTGTGGAAAAATAGTAATAATAATATCTAAAGTGGGTCACTTATGTTTTTTTGTTTTTTTTTCTGAGGATAAAGCAGAGGGAATTCATTTAGATGTTCCGGAGTGCTTACATTACGATACACAAACACACACACACACACGCACATGCGCGCGCGCCCGTGCGCAAACACACACCATAGTCGGCTGTGGCTTCACAAATACTGATCTGATCTGTTTGGTTAGCCGTGCTCGCCCGTGGATTTATTATTCCTAGAACATACACGGCCACTCTCGGCTGCGGGAAACCGCGCAAAATCGAGCGCGTGCAGACCGGCGGTCATTCACCACGCAAAGTCGGGTAAAACCATATCACCTCGTGCAGCCAGCGGTCGCAATATTTCATGGCACCCGCTTCCGTTTTAACCAACGTACAACCGGACGCCAGGAAACCTTCCATCACACAATCTTGTCCAATCGCTGCTACAGGTTATAAAATATAGCTATTGCATGACTGTTTTCTTACTTTTTAAAAAAAAAATCAACAGGAAAGGAAGTCTCAGGGACGTCGGCGAAAAGAACCCGGGAGCTTTGCGTCAAGAGTTCATCTCCACTGCATGAAACGTCTCCATTTCTCCGACGGCCTCAGCCAAGCCTGAGGAGTTGGCAGACTGAGGTGATTATCCTGCCCGGTACACTCAGTCTCAAAGGCACCTTGCCAAAGCGGAATTGTAAGAAAGATATTATGAGAAAAGAAAAAAAAAATGGGTGGGGGGGTGGCCGAGGGGCGGGCTGACCGTCTGACTGGCCTGCTGGGTTCGCACGGTTTACCGCATCTGCTAATTTGTGCTCAAGAAGGTCCGACGTTGGCGTCGCACCAGCAGGGCCGACTTTGGGTTTCCAAGTGAGGGGGATGCTTTTTTTTTCTTCTTCTTCTTCTTCTTCTTTTCTTTTTTATTTCCCAACCGAGTAGTTTTTTGCGCATGTGTGTCTTCCCGAGCTGCCCGTGTCTCCGCGGAGGATTGGTTAATTAAAAGACAAGTGATTCCAGGCGAGCTCTGGGCTTAGCTGCCGCGTATCCTCCTGACACGCGCTGTAAAGAATTCTTAACCACCGGCTGTTCCTTAACAGAGAACGTCGTGTTATAGGTGCTATTGAGGAGGGAGTCCACTGACGTCCACGCCTCAGCCTCGTCAGGGTCCGGCTTCCTCAGCATCATGCTAGTTATTTTGATATAAAAACCCAAAGCTAGTGTTTCCGCAACACAGGACGCGCGACGGTGCCACGAGCCGGCCCGAGATGTCGTTTTTTTTTCTTCTTCTTGTCGCAATCCATCTCGTACAAAACCGCCGCAGTTTACGGATGTCGGGTCTCATTCGGCGGCCGTGAACGGACGGTAAGTGAGTAAGATTTGAATATAATATGATGATGTTTGAACTCCTTGCAAAGAAAGAGCTAAATCTATTTCGAAAAGTTGTCATAACTCCTATCATCTGAATGTGTTTCAGAGGGAAAAAAAAGTGAGACCAGACTATCAGGTATAGGTTAGGTTTGTAAGGAAGCAGAAGTATGGCGAATTAATGCTAGTATTTTAGCATTAAAATTAGCACCAGAGGAAATGAAGGAATGCAGAGTGTTAATCATACTGCTTTGCTAATTATTTGCTAATAATTGATTGATTACTTGATAGTTTTGCACCAATTATCATTCTGCTATAGGGGCCAAACACTCCAAACAGTCCCAACAGTCTTAGGTGGTGCTGAGCTCAGCAAGTGGGGGCTGACTTGAAAACGCAACGTCCTTATCAGCTTTCAAAGTGAGCAAAAGGAGGTACTTCCTGGTACTTCCAACAAATTGCGGCTGACAACGTTCACGTCCCTTCGAAGAGTCACAACAGGCCTGAGCAGTGCTAAAGCTCAGGATGCAGAAAATAGCGCCGCGGAAAGCCTGTCATGGTGTCATTGTTTGAGATGTTGTTTTTGTTCTCCACGGTTTTGGGAAAATGGCGACGCGCTGCCACTTGCACACAGCGGCACAGGCAGCCAGCAGCAGGCTACACCCGGTTGAAGTCGGGCAAATTACCGCGTGACTGACCCGACAATGAGAGCCTGATATCATTTATGCAGCATGTACTCGTGTCATCGCAGTAATTTGTGTCGGCGGTTACTGCGGTTAGCGCCAATCTTGAGGCTAATGTCAACTGTGGAAGCGACAGAAAAGGGTATCATGTTGTGCTGTGCATTCTGACACAGTTGTTGCAGCTTCTATTAAAAATTGATTTTCCATCTTGAGCAGTGCGCAGTTTGGATTCCGTCTCACTTGAATTGGTGTTTGTGTCAAACACTGACTTGAGCTAAACACATGAATATTTGAATACAAACTTTCAAACGCATTCGCACACATGGTTTACGTTGTTTACTTCTCCAATACCTTAAAAAGAATCAGTATATGCCTGTAGTAGAAAATATGAGTTCACCCATGTGTAGGTGGCTCCTTGATATGTGTCTGGTCTGTATGACAAATGGAAAAGTGAATGAATGGATAAAATGGCAGATTGAGTGATGAATGAAGAGGTGGACGGGCGCTGGGATAGGTGGGAAGACAGAGCCACACGCATGGCTGCGAGTGTTTGCAGCGCTTTCTCCTCCAGCAGTCCAACAGTCAGCCACCTGCTCTGGCTGAGAGCAGCATATGTGCCTCTGCTATCAAACCTCTGACAAAACGTGAGGAAACAACCTCCACTGAGAGCAAATATGGACATGGATGGATGGATGGATGGATGGATGGATGGATGGATGGATGGATGGATGGGTGGGTGGGTGGACGGACGGACGGGTGGATGGATGGGTGGATGTGTGGTTATGTGGATGCATGGATGGGGGATGCTAGGATGGTGGATAACTGGATGGTTGCAAGGATGGATGAATGACTGGATTGATGAATGGGCATATTGGGTGGATGGATGGATGGATGGATGGATGGATGGATGGATGGATGGATGGATGGATGGATGGATGGATGGATGGATGGATATGTGGATGGATGGATGGATGGATGATGCCACAATGGTGGATAACTGGATGGATGCAAAGATGGATGAATGACTGGATCAATGAATGGGCATATTGAGTGGATGGATGGATGGATGGATGGATGGATGGATGGATGGATGGATGGATGGATGGATGGATGGATGGATGGGTGGATGGATGGATGGATGGATGGATGATGCTATGATGGTGGATAACTGGATGGATGACTGGATCGATGAATGTGCATATTGGGTGGATAGATGACTCAATTGATGGATGGATGGATGGATGGATGGATGGATGGATGGATGGATGGATGGATGGATGGATGGATGGATGAAGGGATGTTTGGATGTTCGGATGAGTACGTTGATGGATGGATGGATGGATGGGTGGGTGGGTGGTGAAATGGTATTAATGAATGGAATATGTTGATGATTTAGATGGATGGATGGCTGCATGAATGGATGGTAGATGGGTAGATGGATGGATGGGTGCTTTAATGGATGGATGGATTGGTAAATGAATGGCTTAATGGATGAGTGCAGTGGGTGGATGGATGGTTCAAAGGTGGATGGATGGATGGATGGATGGATGGATGGATGGATGGATGGATGGATGGATGGATGGATGGATGGATGGATGGACGCGTACAGCCCAAAATGTGGATTAGAGATGGATAACGGTGGATCAGAGCAGGCCTGACCTGATTTATCTGCTGGGGCTCAGAGGACATTTTTGCTTATTTCTGTGTGTGAGCACTCGGTTTGGGGCAGATTATGAGAATCATCCAATGCAAAACGGTGCACAAAGCGATATTGGCCATTTACAAGGCTTTAGACCACTGTCATACAACGTATTGACGGCGGGGCCTTTGCCAGCTGGCATTGGCTCCCTCCCCTGATGCCCTGCTGCATCTCTGTAAATGCCAACTCGACCCTGTTAAGCCGTGCCAGGTCACTACGAGCTTTCTGGCCGTCCCGATTAGCTGTTCCAGAGCCCCTGTGATCATGTCTGTGGTCCACCTCTCTCTCCTCTCTTTCCCTTCCTCACCTCAGTGTCGTACGCTCGGAGTTGCTCGGCAAAGCCTGGAAGGTCCATGCTGCCATGCTAACTGTGAGCGGGACAGGTGGTTCGGAAGTGTGAGCTGGTGCCGATCCAACTGGTCCACAGCTCAGTGAAGCTCAGGGTGGAAATTGAGCAGGGGGAGTCTGGTTAGCAGAACCCGCCAACTGGCCCAATTGGTGGCACTTTTTCTTTTTTTTTCCATCAATGATGAATCAGGCTGGATAAGAAATAATGAATTCCTTAATCTCAGTCTTAGAGCTGCACTTGGCAAGATGTTCTTCTAAATACCCCCAGATCCACCAGGCTTATTTTCGACCAAGGGGCGCGGGAGTGTCACATGATCCGCGCCGATTTTCGTTTCACCTCGTTAATCCGCGCCGCGCTGGTGTTTGTAAGGGGTCGCTGGCAGAAACTACGCAGACTGCAGCAACAGAATGACGCGTCGCGCGGTGAAATTGGACGGAATCAAACTGAGAAAAAAAAAATTCTGGAACTTTGTGAATTTCACACGAATCGCCGAAAACTACGCCGGGCAAATCTTCGCAGCTTGGCTGCTTCAGCACGGGGACTCTGGTTTGGAATCACAATGCCAGTCATCAACTTTCAAAGTGACTTAAAAGGAGGTACTTCCTGTTTACCAAAGCAGTGTAGGGTAGGGGTGTCAAAACTGGTCCGTGAAATGGCCGGTGTGGCTGCAGGTTTTTCGTTCCAGCCAAGCAGGAGCACACCTGATACAGCAAAGCGAAGTTAGCTGATTGGTTGAGCGGAATCAGGAGCGCTCCTGCTCCTGCCAATCAGCTGTCTTCACTCCTCTGATTTGCCCTATCAGGTGTGCCCCTGCTTGGTTGGAATGAAAACCTACAGCTACACCGGCCCAGGGTATCGTTTCATCCATGCCCCTTTGGGTAATCTAGTTGATAAGACGGCAGTTAGCTAGCGTAGACTGAACTATTTCGACAAATTCTGGTTGGCAAACATCGAGTCGACTGGCGCGAGGGTTCGAAAGGAGTCCAACGTTTCCCCGTCAAGTCACGTTCACATTCTGCCTCTCTGCTGTTTGCTAAGCACCAAAGAAAATGTCCTTCTTGGACACACAATCCAAGTTTTTCGTCTGCGTTGCTATACATTCACCGCATTTTAGCGAGCTTTGAGGCGAGGTCACGACTAAGAGCCCGTTTTGCTCGTGGAGTCATTTAGCAGAGCGTGCGTCCATATTGAGTGAGGACAAACGTTTGGTTGTTGAGGAACTGCGATTTTTTTTTTTTCTCCTCTAGTGTAAATGAGTGCCTTTCCTTTTCAAATCGAGCCCGTGTTTCTGAGTGGGAGTGCCGGTGCAAAGCCGGAGCGTTGCCTCGCTCGACGGTGGCACCAGACTCGGCGAGAGTGAGAATGGGCCGAAGCCAGCCGATTCTGTCCAACAGGATGGACATGTTATCGTTTCCTGGAACTATAACTGGCATCCATCTGCCGGCGAGGAGCCGAGAACAGGACGCAGGGTGGATGGATTGTCTTGCGCAGGGACAGCCACGTAGATAAAATGAACTGACGACGGTGTGGAAGGAATACCACTTAACCGCGGTCCCCATTTGCAGTGGCAAGAAAAACACACCGGGGCTATTTGTCATTTTCATTGCTCTGGATTTAGCCGGGCAACCTGCGAAGCTCAATATTTGCAGGAAGATTAGCGCGACCCGGGGAGCTTCCATTTATAAAATCGTGTACAGACGAGACACGGGAAGCGCCGCCTCGCGCGCAATATTAGCACGGCCGGGCCTAAGCTGATAACCCGCCATAAATCACCGTCCGCCCTGCAAATGTGAGCACAGGGATCAGCCTCATATTCCGACGCTCCGCCATAAATCGCCCATGCAAAGCGCCCCATGAATGCCGATGCGCCGAGAGAGGATGGGATGCGCCGCTCGGTGACCACGGTCGGGAAAAAAACCACTGTGGTGCCTCCAACGCCGGTTTCCTCCTAATCAGTCACCCAAGTGCCGTGTTTATTAGACATTTGCAGCGATTAGACGGGTTTCTTCAGACGTTGCCAAAGCAATCGCGATAATCGGCGGTGCCCTTCGCACGCTTATCGGCGGAAGTTTGATAAATGAACACCAGCCACTGAGCGATTCGGGTGTTGCTACGGTGCACTTGGCCGGCATTGCTGCCGCTGGCTGTTTTTCAGACTTGAGGTGAGGCGATTACCGGCCATCTAATACGCAAAATTATTTTTTTTTAAAAATGCGATCATAGTTGGTGCTGCAAGTGGTGGTGACTCGTACACCTGCCACCATCCAGCGTTTGCTCTCCTCGCACCGCACGTT
>CAAKHG010045101.1:0-22204 GCA_901007715.1 Dactylopterus volitans
GTCCTCCGTGCATAAAGTTTGAGATTTGTTTGCTTTTAGGTCCTTTTTTTATATCAGCGGGGCATGTGAACCGGAGCTCTTGCACAAGCATGCAGCCCTAGCTTATAGTGTATATTATTCTTTGGTATAGTTAACTCTGAACTGTTTCTGCCCCCATTTCAATTGAACCCTTTCCTTTAGTCGGAAAATAGTGCAATAGAATTAATGCTATATTATAATCCAATCCAGTCAAGCAAAGCCCTGTCATGATTTAGTCAGGTAACTCTCTTCAGGTGTTTCCACTGTTGGTTTTTAAGTCATATTGCGTTTGACCTACGATCAATGTTAATGCTTCTTGGAGATTTAAGGAACTCTTTCTTCGAATCGCCTGCAAGAAAGGTTTCATTGACTGAAGCTTAATGGCAAAGTAGCTGGAAACTGCTGAATGAAAACAGTAACTCTGTGTGCGAAAGGGGCTTCTGTAAGAGACGTGAAACTCAGAGTAGCATTGACTCTTGTACTGTTGGAATTAATTTGGGGAAATGTACAGTTCACTGAATTGTTTAGTAAACACTTTTGTAAAGAATGATAAAAAAAACAAACAGATTCTGCACAGGCTTAAAGATCTGACCCATCATCCAACTCTTCCAATACACCCAGATATCCTGACTCTTCTCTATGCATCCAGATTGCAACTCCGCTGTCCTGTTACAAATTTGTGGCTAAATCTAATGAAGGCAGATTGACACCAATGATGACGGCAGCATAGCGCCATCCATGATGATGGTGGTGATAAAATGCACCTTTTTTTCTGAAAAAAAAAAACCAAAACAAAAAACCCTATCATTTACTCATGTATGGGTACAAAGTTTACCCCCCTTTTGACTTGGTATTGCTTGTCTTAGCATTTCTCAACCTTACCGATATGAACGATCAAATCTGTGTTAGCATGTAGCGAATTATGAGCGTAAATGTTGAATGGAGAACATGGTTCAGTATAGTAAGTGGTCAGGTATCAAACAGTCAATAAGATCACGAGGCTGAGAGGGTTTTTCATCACCTTGCTGACTTGATGGAGCTCTAAGTGAGGCAGCCATTGAAAAGCCACTCTGAGACAAAGCAATAAACAAATACAGAGATTTCTCATCAGACCAAGTCTTTTCTTTCAAGAGGCCTTTGTCTCTCTCATGTCAAATGCGACAAAAGCTATTAGCCCACGAAATGGCTCGCCTTTGTTTTAGTAGTGCATTCTGTCATTTAGTGCTATGAAAAGACATGGAGCAAGGCACTATACGTCTTTGTGAAGATTTAATTAATGGTAATAATGTAGTCACAATAAACAAATGTCTCATCTGTCACTATGAAAGTAATTTCTATAAAATCAATGTTATTTTTGTAACACTTCTATAATCCGCATTCTAATTAGGCTTAAGCAGCTAGCTTGTCAGGAGGGGGAAAAAAAGCATGTCCCGTGGGCGTTCGCCATTCTTCTCATGAAAGAACATTAAAATGTAGGCTAAGGATTTGACACCATTTCTGTCTGATGCCTGAACAGAAGCCAAAACACGTGAACAGCACGCTGGCTTTGCTGACCGCAAAAGTTTCCCAACGTTTGTTGTTTTAAGTCTTTTCGAGAACTGTGCCTGTGCTTTGGGGTTTTTTTTGTTTCTTGAAATACAAGAAATCCCCCTTTCCATTACTGAATATCCCTATACAGCAGCATGGCTGCATTTCCACAGCAGGAATGATGATTCAGTCTGAGTGTTTGTTGATCAGCTTTCCCGTGAACGGCCATCCAACGTTACACCGGGGCACTTTTCAGGCTTAGTTTTAATCAAACTGATATGGGATTGGCTGTGTGAATCTCCTCAAATTATTCCAGTAAATGCACTTCTCATCGTAGTCATCAGATGTTTATGTTTGTGAAATACTACGGCTGCTACTTCACATCATGATAAGCTCAGCTGCATCAAAAACTGACGTGGCAGACACATTTGTGACGTCGTCGCGCTTTGAGTTCAAACTCTGAACTTGGCTGAGGCAGCGGTCGCGCTCATCATCCACTGAACTGCTGCGTTCGCAGCTGAATACTAACTTCCTCAGCTCGGGTCAGCGCTGGCCACCACTGAACCCCTCTCTCACCCGACTGCTTTACTCGCCATTTACTGAGCGTTCCCTTAAAGGAGCCATGCTACTGATATCATACCATGGATGCTTTCCATTATGCCAACTGGCGCTCCTCCTTTCCCTCACTCGCGTCACTTCCTCACATCTTAGCTCCTCCCCAGGGAGGATTTGAAACCAATGCGAGGAAAAGGCGCAAGGATGGAGGAGCTGAAACCGCCAAACAAGAAGTCCTTCGGTCCGTTGTGTCAATCAAAAGGCAACATCAACTACTTTTGTGCTGCATTCGAACATCACATCAAGTGATTTTAAAAAATAAGACTTATACAAAGGGTGTTCTGTCTCCTCACTTCTCTGCTCCCCTCGGGGGGATTAACCAAGGTTAATCTTCGGGACAGGAAAACCTGCCATGATGGTTGGGGCAAGGTTTAGGGAGGGGGCGGGTGAATTTCAGGTCATGATAGAAGAGAGGAGACCTGAATTAGCATAATTAATCACCCCAGGACTACATACTGTATTGGTTTTAAGAATGGAGCAGAGCAATGCAAACATAAACAGCCTGAAAGCAGCTTTGGCATCTCTTTCGAGTTACATGATCTCATTTCTCTGTGGAGTAAATACAGTAAGTGTGATAAAACCAAAAGGCAATGTTTTTAGTTATTTTAGCATCATTGGGATTTTTTTTTTTTTTTTTTTACATGCGATTAGCAGCAGTTGTATGCACTCTGAATCACTATTTACAAGAACTAACGCAGCTGAAATTGAGCTGCTCTAAGTCATGTTACTGCCCAGGAACTAGCTGTTCTGTCAACGTAAAATGGGATGTGTTCATGTCCCCTCTGAAAGTGGAGATAATCATGATGAAGGTAATGGGAGTTGTCACCATTAGAATGTTTTGCATCAGTGTATATGGTGAAAACTGTACACTCGTCCATCTCTAATTAGTTTATTCCATATCACTTCTTTTCAGTGTTCACTGAAGCTCCACTCGCGGTTGCTAGAAGCACTTTTTTTTTTACAACAGTCACTTCAAGAGTTGTTATTTCAGTAAGTGGCTGCAATAACCGTAACCTACAGAGCTGTGTTGCCATTATTTTTGGCAATTTCTTGTGCTATTTCATTGTGAATGTAGGCATTTTTCTAGGTCTGGCAAAGGATGACCTCCCCTTTCTTAATGTGGCCTACAAAGCTCTGCTGAGGATACAGGCAACAACAAGGACAATGCCAGACCTAATTGAACTGTGGCAGGACTTGATGATTTGGACAATTCATATTGTCTGGAAGCAGGGAAGAACAGCTGTATTTTGTTCTCAAACATCATTGAATAGGATGGGCACGGCATTCGTCTGGGTTCAGGAGAGGTATGTTTGACCAGCCTGTCATCAGAGTGGGGCTTGTTTGTGTAAATCATAACCAAACCTGCTTCATAATTTGTTTCAACCACTGCCAAAGATGTAAACTGTGTAAACTACTGCTCTGTCGATGACTGTGCTTCAAGCGCTTTGTGCTCTACCATCATTTGCAAAGAAGCTGCTGTTTAACCCTTTTTAAAAAAAAGTCCCACTCTGCTCTCATTTTTTCTCCTGGTTTGAGTCTGATTACATTTCCTTACAATCATTGCAGTGATGTAGGGAGTCCCCTTGTAACTGTGTCAAAACCAAACAGCCATCAGGATAGTTGTTATGTGGTTGGTAAAAGTTGTGTCCGTCCTAACCGCTGTTTATGATTCCGAAATGCTTTTATTTGTTCCAAAAGTTGTCTGGCATTTGTTAACAAAAAGTTCATCTTGGCTCTCATCCATTATTTTGCTCATTTGAGTCTTGTATTCTTTTGGTAATGTTAAAAGCACAAAGCATTTTCTGCAGGTTGAGATTTTTACAGTAGGTGGAACACAGGTTGTGTCTCAAACTCTCACTCAACTATTAGCTGTAGTAGTAATGTTATGATACTTTTTCATTTTCGCCAATCTAAAAGCAGCAATGTTTTTGCTTTGACATGTTTTTATGCAGTAATGGATATAGAATAATAATTGTTCCCTGTGGCAGGAAAAAGGATAGTTATAACTATAGCTTCTGTTCCCTGAAAGAGAGGAACGAAGTACAACACATGTAGTATGGGATATTACATCCCTGCGTAGCCTGACTGACGAGACCTCTATTCATGCCTATAAGGCAGATGACCTGTGGCGATGTATGTGAGGCCCCGCCCACCCTTATAAACAACCGTGCCACTGTCATCCCTCAGTTTGATAAGCTCTCGCTCGTCACCGAGCCCAGCACCACATGCAGGGCAGCCAAGTGTCGCTGCTCGTTCCTCTCCCTCAGGGAACAGAAGTTATAGTAACAACTATTTGTTCCCTTTCAGACGATTCACTGGGTACAACATATCCAGTATGGGACATGAATTCATACCCTGCAGTGCAGCTGCTGAACTGGAAATAAACCATTAGCACTCTAGTGTATAGCAGACGCAACAGCGGAAAAAAAACAAAACGACAAAACCAAGCAAAGGTGTGCGGTGGTGACCAACTAGCTGCAGTGCAGATATCAATTAAAAAGCCCATGAAGCTGGCGTGCCCGCGGTGGAGTCTGCCCTCACACGCCGAGGTAGTGAATGGCCACTGTTGTTATAAGCCAGGGAGATGCCCCTTGCTGGATCAGCGAAACGAACAAGCAACTGGTCAAATGCACACCTCTAGTGTGGTCCTTGGAGGCGCACATGCACAGGCAAGGGAGTGCAACCTCCTCTGCTTCACGGAAGCAAAAGGAGGAGGGAAAAAGCTCACAAGCTCAAAAAAAACCATAGAGCTATAGGCCTCAGGGATAACTTGAGGCTTATACACCACATTCAGGCGCAGTGTAACCTAAAAGCCATCTGCAGCGAATTGGGTACAAGAAGGATGCACGGATAAAGCATGAAGGTCACCCGCCCACTCTGCAGAGGTCAAAACAAGAAGTAGTGCACTCCCATATGAAAGGAATTTTCATATCGAAAGCCCCAGTTGGATCAAATGGGGAACCACAAAGATCCTCGACACCCCTCAAGGTAAAGCCTATGAGGAGATGCTGGACCTAAGCTGGCGGAAAGCCTTCAAAAAACACACGACGAGAGGGTGAGTACCTGGTGGCACACCGGCAAAACCAGCATGACAGGCAGACATAGCCGCCAAATTAATGTTTATTGTGGAAAAGGAAAGACCCTTGTCCAACAGCTCCTGAAGGAATTTTTGACACCTCCACAGCAGAGCACTGAAAAGCTATGATGTTAGGTGGGCTGTTCCGATCCTGAAACTGCTGCTCAAAAGCCTGCCGTTGGAGGCCTCCAGTGGGATGTGCCCTGGCACTCCGGACCGTTGCCACCACACATGAGGGTAGACCCTAGGCCAACAAGTAGGACCCCTTAGTAGGTAAGCATTAATCTACCAGCGTTCTGGGTGGGGATGAACCAACTCCTGCCGCCCCTCCAACCTGAGAGAGCAGATTGATGTGGAGAGGAAGCTGCCAAGGCCTCGCAGCTAGCAGGCTGATTATCTCGGCACATCAGGGTTTGGCTAGCCACGCAGAAGCAACCAGGATCAGAAACGCACCCTGTCGGCCAAACTCTCACAGACAGATGATATAATATCCACTGAGGAAAAAGCATAAGGGGGAGCGTGTCGACCATGGGTGTGCCAGTGCATCCATACCCGGAGGAGCATCATGGGCTTTTATGGAAAAGAACAGCCGGCAGTGAGTATTTGCCCTGCAGGATGGTCCTTCTTGTGTAGAGAAAAGCTGCACTCTTGCCGACGGGGGCAAATGTAAGATTTCTCTTTTACCTTTGGTGCTCGCTCTGACGCACACAAGCTCAAGAAGACAAACGCAGAGCAATCTGAGTTGCCACTGAGGACAACGGTGACTAACACCAACAAGGGCTGACTTTGAGCTGGCAGTAGCCAATTGAAAGAGGAAATGGTGCTAACTAGCGTCAGCTAACTCAATAAGGGTGTTCTTGGGGAGACGTAAGAGCGTAAGAACCGACGGATGACAGTGGTGGTGGTCATTTATAAGTGCAGGCGGGGCCTCGTGTGTTGCGACAGGTCATTTGCCTTAAAGGCGTGAATAAAAGCGTCCTGTCAGGCCGCTCAGGGGCGTGGTATCCCATACCATATGTGTTGTGCCGAGTGAATCGACTGAAAGGGAACTTTTATGTACTTTAATTTCCAACATGTTCATGCAACACGAAGCATTGGCTACCACTAGCAGCCAGGAAATGAACCCCAGGTGACATGAAAACCAGCCACAAACATTTATGCCTTTTACCACAAGTTAAAGGCAAAATCTAGTCTTTTGGAGCTTTTAAGTATACTTGTGATTGCTCTTGCCTGTGATGACCTTGAAGGATTTTTTTTTTTAAATTGAGGAATTCCAGATTAAGATGATAAATCCAACATAACGTGGAGAAATGGCTTGTTCTGTCTTTTCAGTTCATATTCATCATTTCATAAGGGACATGCTAGTTGTAGTTTGGGTAATCTGCACAGAGTTGAGCAGAATAGAGACTTTTATTTCTAGGGCTATAAAGAACATTTCTGTACACTGAAGGGGACGTCAGTATTTGCCTGGTGGCATTGCGATTAGCCTGTTAGCCACTGCCATTAGGACAGAGACTGCCCTCATTAAAGCACAAGCATCACAGGGTATTTAAGAGTGTTACAGTAACATAAGACAAAATTTTAACCTGAGGAAGCTCAGCTAGCAGGTGGTGGATCATGTAGATGTTGTAGTTGCAGAGATATAGTCAGAGATTCATTATGGGCATGCTGTTTTGCAGCATCAGCGGCCCAGGGATAAAGATTAATCATTATTAATATGAATAGGGTCCACACCCAAGGGGGCTGGCATTGGTCCCAGCAATGCAAATGGACAGACTGAGAAGCTGACTCCTGGCAGGACGGAGGCAGGTGGCATTTGTGTTTTTGAAGCGTTGGCTGTATGTGCTGCGCTGTCACCACCTGTACACCGTGGGGAAATCTGAAACTGTTAATGCCTGCTTCGCATCTTGGGGTGTGCGCGTAGTTGGCTGAGAGCTAGTTTGGGGTCTGAAGCAATTAGCAGTCCCCCTTTCCAGCAAGGCTGTGGGAATCTCTTGAAGTAGAGGCTAAGACATGCATGTGAGGTTGCACATCACAGCAGCGACTGCTTTGTAACTCTCGTTTATTGTCAGAGTGATGACGCGCCCCCATCTCCAACCCCCATACCCGCTCTCCCTCCCCACATCCCCCCCTCGGCCCCCCCTGCCCCCCTGTCTTTCAGATGGGAAATTGAATTGTGTTGGAATGCTCTGTGCCTCTTTTCTCTGGCACTTGAATAGGCTCTTTAGTATTTCACACCAAGGTGTCCTTCAGGGTGCGAGGTCAGGCTACCAAAACAGCTTCTAGTGGCGGATTAGGACCAATTAACATCTTTGTACACAAAGGGCTCTGGCAGCTGAACAGGCTGCAGGGTGACCCGCACTGCCGTTGCATGCCAAGCCAAGGGACCGCTGCACTTGAGCTGAAGTAGCAAAAGAGGGGTGGAGAAAGTTTTCCAAACCTAATGGGAAATGTTGCTACTTCACACCTCATGAACGTATAGTCCATTGAGTGATGGTGATTCTTGTGAAATGGGAGAGCTAACCACCTCTTTTTTATCATTACGGTTGTACATAAGAGGGGACCACATCTCAGTAGTCCTGCTAGTGGTTTTTTTTTATTGTAATGGCAAATATGTGCCATAAATTTGCTTCATATTTGCTTAAACACTTAAATTGTACATCATATGATCAGAGGTATACAGGGTTTTTTTTTTTTTTTTCCGAGAGTTTATGCTGTATTAAATGATTTCCCTCTTACAACGGGGCCACAAGTTCAATGTGGGATTGCAGATATTGTGCATATTTCAGTTTTAAAGTGAGAAATTACCACACACACTTACAACGATGTTGAGGAATGTTCAGCCAACAACAGTGCTTGATGCGGGAAGCACGGAGCAGAAGTGCTGCATTAAAAGCAACAACATCCACTGACAATAAACTTGAGGCTCTTTCTCTGCAGGGTTTAGCATCATCTGAATATGATCGGTTCTGATAAATTATTCCAGTTCTTATTCTGGTTCTTATGAGTTCATAGTTTTGACTGATGGTAAAAAGCGCGTGTGAGCACATTTGAGAGCATATCCTCCCAATTCTCCCTGTTGAAATGTGTTTTTAGTGGAGTTTTTCCTCATTTGCACCAAGGGCCTAAGGAAAAAGTTGTTCACTGGGCAGATTGTAAATTGCGCTGCGGCAATCTGGTCTGTTATTCTGAAATACAAATGAAATTGATTTGCCAATGGTTTAAAAAGAGTAATTACATGCCAGAAACATCTTCCATTCTTTTAAGTTCCTCCTCAAACCTCAATTCTGACCAGATCCTCAAACGGAACGCATGCTAATGAATGCATGCTCAGGCGTTCGCGGACGTTTCCTCGCGTTCGCCGTTTGCTTGAGCTGAGAAGCCGAGCAGAAGCCGACGAAATTTTCCCACCGATGGTCGCCTCAGTTGTGTAGAAATCAGTGCTACAAAGTGTGTGTGTGTGTGTGTGTTATTCTGTGAGGTGCAAAATTATTACCAAAGCTAAATGGGCAATGAGGTTGGATGAAGCAAAATATGTGGGTGTGTCTGTTAATGTATTTAGCTGAATCTCTTTGTCCAGAGCAAATGATCATTCAGCGTTTCCTTTGTCGGTCTGTTTGTGTCCCGTGGCAGCCATATGTAGCCTGATTATTACCGTGAAGGAGGACAGACGTAGTTGCTTCTAATTTCTTAAAATTACATCCTGCTCTTCCCGTCACCCTTACTGTATCTGCCATTAAGATGCTCTGGACTTACGGATTTCCAAGAGGTTCCTTCATAATTATGTAGCCCAATTTTCCCCACATCATGATTATTATCACCCTTCAGTAAATAGCCATATGTATCTCTTTTGAGACCTGCTGGCAATTTGTAGGCTAAGTGTAGCTATTATGTCCCTTTTATAAACATGGCCAATCTGCCATTTGTAAGAAGAAAGGGCTGGCCATTAAAAAAACATATTGTGAAAATTTGATGGAATCTTCATAAAAGCATGTTTTTTTTGTGTGGTAAAGGGCGTGTTTGGGTGTAGAGAGGTGTAAGTATGAAGAATGTTCGGAGCACTTTTGAAGCGAGCGCAGTTCGATTTGTGTCGTTTCTCAGTGGAACATGCTCCATACGTCTGTTTACTGCCGGAGCAAACACAATTTATTATGTGACCTGAAAATGTTTTAAGCTATAGATTAAACTAATGAGATTCTATCAAACTACATTATATGTGAATGTTGTATTAGCATCCAACCGACACCAGTATTTCACATTGAAAACAAAAGCTCCAGCCATCCAGTATTCATGCATGTTTTGCGACTAGTGTATTTCAAGGGCTGAAACAATCACTTTCATTGATTTATCAACATCTTTATATCCATCACAATTTCCCAGAGGTCTCAATTTTTTGTTTTGCCAAGTGACAGACCAACTCTTTAAGAAAATGAAGCCAGCATATACTAACCACTTTTGCTTGAAAACCACTTTGGGAAATATTGAAAATATCATGGCTGATTGGTGTATTCCAAAAATAAATGCCGGCCCCCCCTGCAGATGGGTTTGTCTTACTTTTGGTGTGGCTTGTAACCGTCTTTTTAGTGCACGTGCAATGTGAACACCACATGGATATGGAAAGGTGTAATATTTGGCTCATTGCTTTGTGCAGCAAAGATCCGCCTCTTTTAATCGGCATCCTCAGACCTAGAAAAGAAGGGTTGTTTCGGCAAACCTGGAAAGCCAGGTGTTTACTCTGTCACTTGCAAAAAATAAACTTAAAGGGACATTATTAGTTAAAGCCTGACAATGACATCAGCTGACATCCGTTTTCCGGCAAGACCTATAAAGACAGACCGATTAAATGCTGTTTAGAATAAGATTCATTTGGTTTTGGAGGGGTATATTCAGTTTTTGTGTCAGTGGCGGCCTTGGTTATCATTATACTTGAGCCATCTCTCCTCTTGTTCCGTGCCCCACCCTCCCCCCCCCCCCCCCCCCGCCTCCCACCGCCTCCCTCAACACACAAAGCTTGTCTGCCTAATAGAGGGTGAAATGCAGGTGTGTGTGGGAAATGGCTGCAGTACTGTAGCACATTGACAGGTTATTTTGTTGGCCCCTGCCTAATTAGTGGCATAGTGGATGCACCCTGCCAGGCTTTAGTGCTTTATGTTCTTACCAGTCTGCTCTAATTTCCTTGCACCTTTGATATCAGCCCAGAGAGTGACGGTTAGCAAATAAAGACCATGATAGAAAACCAGAGTGGAAACAATGGCACCACCTCCAGCCCTCCACCCCTATAGTTCACCATCTTTACATTTTACCCCGCAGGTCTGCAGATGTGCAGACGGACGGTTGTGGGGAGGTGTCTGTGGATTCCTTGCAGATGCAACGTAAATGGTCTCCCATGTTAGCAGACCAGACATTATTGCTCCATTCAAAGAAAGGGATGTATTGGGTTCAGCTTTGGTCCTCTGTTCTTCTCTCCTCAGGCTCTTGTGATGGGTACTAGTCAGTAATTACCCCAACAGTCCATTATAAGTGATGGACATGTTGAAAAGCTGATGGTGTTTCTATTCTTTAAGAGCATGTTTTCATTCATCATTAATGTTTATCATTAGCTGTTTGAACATATCTGCTCCACGTAAAACACCCGATGTGCTGTTGCACCCTGAGCTAGGACTCTGTGCAGGTCATTTGTTCATTGTGAATGGCAAAACATGATATATTTATTACATTTTATCGCATAATTCATTGTGATTTAGCTAGATATGATGTATGCGATGCACATATTCACACAAGTATTTGGCTAATTTCGTCTGTCATTAAGACTAGAACAATGTGCTAGTTTAGAGATGTAACCTTTGCCCTTCAGCTGAATTTACTCTTAAGTGCTTCTACATGCCCACGCGCGTATAACTTGCAGCCCATAACTTGTGTCGTGGACTTTTTGGCACTCCATTGCAGTAGGTGGCACTATAAATGTTGTTTGCCACCGCAAGAAACTCAAAGAAGGGCTCCAACCGCGGGTGAAATCTTTGCAGTTTTTAATGTTTTACATCCCGTCTTTAGTTCAGAAGCATCACTTTTCATCTTGGACAAAAACCAGAGGTATGGTACATGAATTGGAAAAGAATAAAAAAAAAAAAAGAATTCAACCGAAGCTGCATGACACATGAAAACGTGCCCACATATAAATGTTTTTCAAACTGATGTGCATCAGTAATAATGTATATTATTTATTAAGATTTGAATACTTTCTCTTCCTCAAAGATTGCACTAATTATGATGATGGAAATTAGCATTATTGGCATGTTTATTACATAATTACTCTGCCAAACCAACTCAAAGAAATAAAGTTGCTAAATACTTTGTTTATGCATTTTTAGACCCACTTTTGAAAAAACAAAACATTAACATAAACAAAATGCATAAACATGTTTTGGTGGATCCTCTGGATGTGGTGCACACAGACTGTATTTCTGGAATGATCATCATCAGAGTGCAACAACTGATGTTGAACTATAGCTGCTCCTTTATAACGTAATGTGATCCGACGTCTCTGTCCAAACAAAAAGTCAAAACGTCATTTTCAGGATTTTTTTGGAATCATGATTAATAGCTACAAACATGTTGAATTTGATGTCACAGTAAATTAATTCTAATTTACCGTACATAACAGTAAGGTTTAGGTGACTGTCCTGACACCAGAGGTGTATGGAGAAGTTTTCTTAATTGATAATTCAAAAAATGTATTATAACTGATTATTTTTTTTTATATTAAGAATAGCTGTGCCAGAAACTGTTAAGGTATTTATATACTATAAAAAATCCTCATGGAAATCTTTACTAAAAGAAGAAATTAAAGACCAACAACAATCCTCTAAACCAAAGCAGGTAAACCTCTTCACAAATTAACATTATTGCGCTCGTCATGAATGCAATGTCTATTTTATAAAAAAAAACAAAAAAAACGTGTTCATCAAAAATATGTATTACTTCAGCCTGTCAGTTTTTTTTTCCCCCAAAAGGTAACTTGAATGAACCCTAAAGGCAAACGGCAAGTGTGACCCACATAACCATGGCGAATGTCCACTGAAGTATGAATGAATTCTAAAAGAAGTCCAGTCTACTGATTGTTGTTGAGGAAGATGAGCATATTAACATTCAGTTTCCACGGCAGCTGAGTGTTCAGCTAACGAAGCGCCCTAAACATAGTTGTGCCCCCATCTGGTTTCTGCCATGCCGTGAGATTCTTTGCATTGCTTCAAAACCCAGATCACAACAACTTGTTAATTCGAATGATAGATTGACGTAATTCCAGGTGATCGAAAACAGTCTCGACGATAAATTACGAATCCCCAAATTAATAATGCCCGTCCCTACTCTTGATTCACTCCGTTCATATTAATGTGAAAAAAGGGGGATTTTGTTCCTACAAATCCCACTAAGACAGACGTTTAGAATCTTGCAAGGAAGATCTAGTCTAAGAAAGTTAAGAGTTTAAAGTGTTGATTGGTTAGGAAAGTTGCTGTATAAAGCATTTAGACATCCAACTTACTTAAGGCCTATACAACTGTGGGATTCAGTCTTTAATAAATTCAGCAGCATTTCATTAAGAACGCGAATGTTTAATGTGACGGAGTTGGGGAGGATTTAAGCTCCAAACAGAAGGCAAATGTCTGTTTCATCTTCTTGGTTACGAGAACAGAAATGAACCAGGCGATGGCATTGTCCTTTCATGGGAACAGAGCTGTTGTGTGTTCTTTCAATATCATTTCTGGCATCATAATGGAGGAAGCTGCTTTTGCTAATCCTCATCAACGTGACTCTTCATGTGGCAGTCTGTTTCTGACGGGCCCAGCTAACCTGCAGCCTGTGTAATTGTACCCGCCATGCGTAAACAAGGGGATTTCATGCATTTTCTTTGTGACATTTGCTGGCACTTGACATTTTGGGCCTGAAAGTGCATGGAAGCTGTTTAAATCTGACTGAGAAAGGTCAGCTTGTGATTATTAACGGCGTTGGCTGTTAGGGAGTATACTTACTCCCATGCTGATTGATGCTTTCAACAGCTCAAGGAAATGGGAATATTGTCAGCGTTGCCTCTGTTATTTGACTGTGGCCTGTTGAAATAAAAAAGAACTGTCTTTGTATCTTTCAGCTTACTCGACTGTGTCAGGTGTAAATGGACCACTGGTGATTCTGGATAATGTGAAGGTGAGCTAGACTGTAACTATTACTGCTGTGCCGTTACGTATTATAATCCTGAAAATCTCTTTTGATTAAATGAATAAGGGTGGGATATACAGTATGACAGGATATATATGTATACTGTATAACAGGATGTCATTTGACTGTTAACATTTTATGCAACTCAATGTGTAAGTGTTCATCAGTCATATTTGCGGACGCCGCCATGGTCATGCTGTGCCAAATCTCTTGGACTCAGTTCCCCAGGTATGCTGAGATTGTTCACCTGACCCTGCCCGATGGTACCAAGAGGAGCGGCCAAGTCCTGGAGGTCATTGGAAGCAAGGCAGTTGTTCAGGTGAGAGAAAAGTCTCGAATTTGCGATTCAGCTGCTCTTAAGTTTCAGTAGAAGCATTACGTTTGCATGAAACCCTTGGTGACTCAGGTCAAGTCTGTCATCCAAATGACCCACTGACATTGGTGGGACTCTTGAGGGTCAATGAGGAATAGTTAGATTTTCATTTTTTTTAATAGATGCGAATTTTAATTGTAAATGTTTGGCACGTTTTGTCCATTTAAAGGCAGTTTGGGGGTCTGAAAATGCCAAAGTTCCAAAATACCACCCTGAAAGCTCCGACTCCCATTGAGCCCGCAACATAAGCACAGTGCTTGCACACTATGTGCTTTTTCAGTGGCTTCACCTCTGATACGCACAAAGCGCAAGATGTATAAGCCGCAATAGTCGCATCATGTTGCCTGTCGTGGCAGACCGTTGATTTTGAGGCCCGTTGCGTCTTTTTTTTTTTCGTGTGTTCAGGTGTTTGAGGGGACATCTGGCATTGATGCCAAGAAGACGGCGTGCGAGTTCACCGGCGATATCCTCCGTACTCCAGTGTCAGAGGACATGCTGGGTATGATGAACCTCCAGATGTAAAACGTTCTCTGATTAATCTGAAGCCCGGCTTGTGTTTAAAGCATGTTGAATGCAGCTGAAAGTGCTGGACTCAATTTACCTTCAGCGTGCTTATTTTGTGTATGTTTCTAATCTTCTCAGTAAATAGTGAAAAAGCAGTGAATCAAACCTTTGAGCTTCTGTTTTTGAATATTCTTGAAAGCCTCAATAGGTGTGATTATCTCAGTACAGCCCAAGGTTACATTTATCTGAATAGCAGTATAAAGTAAACCTGCTTTTGTTTTTGAAGTATCATTAATCACGTCCATGAATTTATAATTACATGTACTTGTTAGTTGTAGACTCGATAAGAGCCATCAGAACTCTCCTTGTCAATTTAGAGTCTGACACAAAGCAGAATAGATCAGATGTGGTTGCAAGTGTCATCTAATGAATTTCATTTATCGTTGAATTCACTTTTCCAGATAAACCAAATGTTTATGGCTCTTTCAGGGCGGGTGTTCAACGGTTCTGGCAAACCTATCGACCGCGGGCCCAGCGTGCTGGCTGAGGACTACCTGGACATCATGGGTGCGTCCTCCATAACTCACGGCTTTGTTTCGTAGTATGTTCTCTTGGTCAGATGCATGTCTTTATCAACCATTGTTCATTAAGGAAGCACTTTCATCCATACAAAAGAGAGCCCGTTTCTAAAATGTGCAAGATTAAACAAATATATATTTTATGCTCAAAAGAATTGTTAGAAAATGATAGAAAATGAAATCTCATAGAGCTTAATGAAAACAGCTGAGGCTTGTGGTGTTGCCAGCGATAATCAAATACGCTTTTTGTTGGACTTTATTGTCCTAGCTGAATCTTTTTTTTTTTTACAATGCTGTTTTAGTGATTGAGTCTTGAGTCCATTTATTTCAACAACCAAGACATCACTGGCACTATTGTGAAAACATAATTTTTCATGATCACACACTCGTATTTCAATTTTCTCTCATATACTGGAGTCCAGTGTTGCACTGCAGCAGACTGAGGTGAACAAATCTCACTTGAGACTTGAGCACAGTGAAAACAGATTTTTGATGGGTTGTATTTTAGTAGATTTTGTACTTCTCTTAATTCTAATACTTTTTCCAAACTTATTCTGTAATAGTAGTGCTGCACGATTTGGTAAAAATTTGCGATTGCGATCATCTTATTGCGTTATTGGTTATAAAGGAAAATGCAGAGAATTATGATGTTTTGAAGTGTGTATTTAGCAACTCAAATAATACAAAAAAAATCACAGTACTGTTTTCATAGTAATATACAATAATAATGGCAACAATATACTCATCTCATCGTCTTCCGCTTATTCGAGTTACGGGTCGCGGTCGTGCTAGAGCCGATCCCAGCTGACAATGGGCGAACGGCGGGGTACACCCTCGTACACCCTCGTACACCCTGGACGAGTCGCCAGCTCATCGCAGGGCCTCATGAAGGACAGACAACCACTCACACTCTCACACACACACCTACGGGCAATTTAGAGTAGCCAATTAACCTCAGCATGCTTTAGGAGGTGGGAGGAAGCCGGAGTACCCGGAGAGAACCCACGCAGACACGGGGATAGCATGCGAACTCCACATGAGGTGCTAACCACCGCACCACCATGTCGCCCCAACAATATTTTTTATATATATATATATATATATATATATATATATATATATATATATATATATATATATATATATATATATATATATATATATACACACACACACACAATTTCCTCACAATTTAAGTATTTCTGATTCTGCTGATATTCTCCGTTTTTGAAAATAACAGGGATAACGTAGGGATAGGATCAAAACAAAAGGACAAATAAAGCGGATAAAACCCAACAACAATTTTTAGTATAGATATATACTACGAATAAAGAATATACAATTATAGATATGTACTATGAATAAAGAATATACCATTAAATCAGTAAAAGGCAATATCACATCAAATAAGAAGAAACATCACATGAAAGCGAATCTATAATTGGGGTTTATTTGAAGGGCAGAGATGTATGTTTTCATGCATGGACCACTGTGTTCTCAAGCTTATTGACTGAATGAATGATTTCAGGTTCTTTAGAGTCTATTTCCCTCTTCTCACTGCTTCCACATTTCCAATTTTGTTGTGAATGACCGTGGAGGGTGTGTGTTGGTGCCTGCATCTGCAGATTCAGTTCACTGAGACTCCAAATCATGTTTCTGAGGAAGCTGTCTCTGTTGAGCTTGCTTTGACCCTTTTTCCCCCATGAAAATTTTGACATCATCGTCAGTTCAAACACCCGAGCTGCCCAAGCGTCAGCCATTGGGACTCGCTGTGAAACTAAGCAGTTGTGTGATTGAATCCCACCTCCTCACACAGTTTAGAAAGAATAAGTCCTTCACGGGCCTTGTTTTTATGTAGTTTACTGTGGCAAACATGTCTCTCATGATGTCACTCAGTACAGGACTCTTCTGTTTAAACGCAAGCTCCCCTAAACGCACCAACGTCAGTGTTGTCCACTGTGCAGCCCGCCTCAGTTCCTAGCTACAGTGCCACTAGCTCAGAGCCCTGCATCATTTTTTTTTTTGGCACGTTAGTGCAGCACAAAGAGAAACGCGTTATCATAAATAGGAGGGAAGGTGCTAGCTGCAAAGGCGTCCTCATTCATAGCGCAGAATTACATTCTTTCTCAACTCCAAAGTAAATGTATAAACACAATGAAAAACGACACAGAAATGTGACCCAAGCAACACCAGGGTAGTTGGAAGACAATTTAGACCCACAACAAAGTCCATCAACACAACCGGATCATGTGTGTCACCTCAGATCCCAGCATGGCTCAATATTTATTTTTAATTAGTTGCCTTTTGTTACATTGGCTAGCATTAGTGAATGCGAGATTAACGCCATCTGCTGGACATTGGAACTTTAAAGTTGACTTCGGACTTAAGGTGTCCACAGTGCATTGTTTAATTTCGTCACCCGTCTCCCCGTTAAATATCTCCACGACCCCACAGACGATGTGCTGCCCCGGTTTGAAAAAAAAACTTTCTTGAGCTCTGGGCTCATAATGGTTTATTGTTATTGAGGGTGGTTTGTTGTGTTGTGCTGTCCAGGTCAGCCCATCAATCCTCAGTGTCGTATCTACCCAGAGGAGATGATTCAGACTGGCATCTCAGCCATCGATGGCATGAACAGCATCGCCAGAGGACAGAAGATCCCCATTTTTTCCGCTGCTGGGCTTCCCCACAACGAGGTGAGACCACCACTGCAGATTTAAATGTCTTAACTTTTTCACCAAACAAGCCAACATTTGCCACTTTTCATTTGCATGACCAAGCAGATTTGCTGGTAAAGGTAGTGAAGCACCACATTCCTCAGTGCAGTTCTTTACTGCCATTGTTGGTTTATTATGTCTTGTGACATTACAGCCACCTTTCAATAAATGGATCAGTGTGAAACTGTTGTAGTTGTCGTTGTAGTTTATCTTTCAGTGGACAGTCAAAGTAAAGCAAACACACCCGGGTAGCTTGTGTTTCAAGAGGTAAAACATATTTGGGGCAATATTCGAATCTTGTGCATTTATGACCAGTAGTGATTTTTTGCACCGACATTCTTCTAAGTTTGCACTCGATAACACAGGACTACCACTCGCAGATGTTTCTGTGTTCCTGTCTGTGAGGCTGTGACAATGGAAATGTGGCATGTTGATGAGTCAGATCACTTGTGTGTTAGTTCCTCCAGTGTCACATGAGAATAGCGTGAGTTGGATTTTTTTTTTCCCCCTTCACAGTGGAAATTCACCAGTCTGTTGTACTGCATGAGTGTTAGACAGGTGTCTCATATGTCTGACTATATCGCCTTGGTTTAAAATGGCTGAAGTGAAGCTGATTTAAGTTATGTGGCTGTTGTCACTGTGGTGACCTCAACTCAACTAAGTGACCCAGCAAGAAACAAGCTTTTCAAACATATTGTTATAGAATTGCTTTGTCACGCTTGGTAAAAAAGTACATGGCGTTCATGCGGCACAAGCCATCTCGAGCAGGTGGTAAAATTATTTCTATTGCCTACTTTGACAGAAAGCTGAATGATTTTTTTTTTTTTTTTAATTATATTTTTTTCAAGCTTTTATGCAATTTCCAAACCTGTTCTGCCCAAGTTAGCAAAACTGAGACAACACACCTCCTTTGTGCTGGAAACATCTGATCTTTTTTTCACCCCTGCAGTACTTTACACAGTCCTCAGAGACATAAATGTGGTTTCTAGCAGCACTGTACTTTGTCTATTTTGGGAGATATTTCAACATCCACATACAGCAAACCTTATTTGTAGTTGTTGTACCGTAATTGCCAAACCAGCCGAAAAAGGGAGATGGTATCTAGAGGACCATGATGATTTATGGGATTTTTACAGGAAATCTCAACAGTGCTGTTTAAATCAGCAGTTCAAGTGGATGCTGATTTAGTCTTTCTCATTCTATTGCAGGACCACTCACTTGACACTGCAAAACAGTTTTTTTTTTTGAGTGGTGGTGATGAATGAAGACTGTATTTTTATCGCAGTAGTCCTCTTTTTGTTTATTGGTATTAAAATTAAGTAGCTATTACTTTTTTTTTTTAAAAATTGATATTCTTTCATTCTTTTAAATATTCTTACAAGTAAGAATGAGAATGTTCCAGTTGTCTCAGAAAACTCGCGCGTCTACAGCCACGACTGCAGCTGCACAGTTCACGGCTAAACTCAAAAGCATGCTGGCGCTGAGAGGTGTCCCTAATATTTTGCCACGCTCATGCATATGAGTGGGATGACCAAAATATAGAGGGGGACACTTCTCCGTATGATCCAGCACTGTTGACCAGCATCACAAATTCCAGTTACAATCACTAAAATATGTCAGCACCCCTCTCAAAACCCCCTGTTGTTCCCCTGAGATATTTTGACCTCCGCATTTTTTAAGATGAGACACTATCGTAACATTCACGCAACTTAACTGATGCGAAACCGGGAAAACAAACAGTTGCCAGGTTATGAATATACAGACTAAGCAATGCACCAAATAAGGATATCTGAAGCAATTGCAGTTGAAATAAAATTCACTAAGCCTACAAAATACGCACATTTATATACCCCGCCACTCTCGACACACACATGCGAGCACGTGCCCGCACACACACACACACACACATCCTTCACCTCTAAATCCCCACAAAATTCATTATACCATTATTCCACTCCATTATTCACTGACCTCGTCATCCGTCCCACCACCTAAAGCAGGCCGCCCAATTAGACTAAAAAGCAATCAGTATTAAAGCATAGTGGACTTGGTAGGAAGCAGAAAAAAATGATAGAAATAAATACATGAACAACTAGATTTAAGAAGGAAAAATACAAAAAAAGATAACAATCCAGATCTCTTATCCAGTAGAATATTTTGGCTGCTTAATTGTTTGAATTTATTATACTGTATTCTGTAGTATTAGTATCTTTCTTTATCTACTGAGCTGTTTTTTTTTTTTAACCTTTTTATGCACTGATCCACACTGCATTCTGAGGTTGAAATCACTCTGTTTACATTGTACATCCTGACTTAAAAAAAAAAAAAAAAAAAAAAAAAATCGCAATGCTTATTTGTTGACAGGAGCGGCGCTTCTGCAGCTGTTGAGCCTTAGAGATCTTGGAGGCGTTATTTGGATACACCGATTACATATCAGTTGGCTGTATAGTTACTTTCCAGCCTGAAAAAAAAAAAAATTCTAAATTTCTTAAAGTTGTACATTAACAGCGCCAGAGCAAAAAGTGCCTCTACATGGCTGTTGTAAATGTACACGAAGCCAGGGAAATGTAGCATGAGTGAGACCATGGGACTTTAATGGAGCATTGAGCAGCTAATGAGCCTGTGATTCCTCTCAGGAGTTGGAGATTAAACCTAACAGAGGAGTGAGTGTTGGACTTTGATTCATTATGTGGCCCAATTAATGATGATGTTTGTGCAGCCAGGCAAGTGTTTGCTAATACTTAAGCTTTAGTATAAGATCAGTAGTCCGAACTATGAGGCTCTTAAAGCTTTAGGTGACCGTCCAAAGGGGAGCCTGGACTGAATTTAAACAGATAAGTGGGGGGGAAAAAAAAATAACTAAGCTGTCATAGCATCAGTTTCTTCAATCAGTTATTGTATTATGAGCATAAATACTGCTGTCATCCCCAATCCCATACACACTGTGACAACGCATGATCAAAAGGACCCGTCCGTAGAATGGGCCAAACAAACATGCCGTGTGGAGTCCTCCTAATGATGACCCACTTGCCGCGGGATGGTGTGAAAACTTGGCTTGGCGTTTCATTAAGCACATGTCACAGAGGTCATTAACGTGGTAGTTTCCTCTTTGGACCAGGTGCCTCGTTGCAGGGTGCACGGAGAGGTCAGGTCGGATCAACGCACACTGGCTATTACATTAAGTGATAAGCGTGAAATTCCTCTTTCATTCCACAAAGTCACAGAGTGTCACACCAGCTGCTCATTCGTCTCTTGACGTCTAAACCAGTGGTCTTAAAACTACGGACCCGAGGGCTGGACCTGGCCCGCAATGCCATTTCACCAGGTCCCTTCACATGCTTAGAAGTCAAGAAAAATTCCGTTTTTTTTTAAATTAACTTGAAGTTTTCCTGCTCTTTCAAAATATCATCCAGTAATTCTTCATCTTGCTTTGATTATTTTTCCTGTTTTGACCTATTTTGCTGGCGAACTACTTCAACATACTTAGTTACGGAAACCATTCCGCCATCAAAATGTTCAGCTTTTGAAGAACAGTTATTCTTAGATTCTTTTTAATCTTTTAACTTTTTTACATGGAAAAAATAGTGCCATTAAAATGAATGGATGTACTTTTATGTTGCTATGCTTACATTTTTGCTCACACAGTTGTGAGCAGACTATTTTGTTTTTCCGGCTTCAAAAATTTAAAAATTCAGCTTTCTTAAGCTTTAGGCTTAAAGACATTTATGCTCCATTTGAGCTTTTTCCTGCCTTTTCTAGCATTGTTTCAGCTTTCACACACTTTTTTTTCTTTAGAAAATAGCATTTCTTTACTAATTTCAAAAGTTGTAGAGCGCTAACTCTATCTAAAGTGAATATATATATTTATGTATGCATTACTATCAGACGCAGTGTAAGACAGTACTACAGTAGTCATGTAAGCTGTTGTCTTGAGTTTGAAAATTCATCTCGTGATCCATGACTGGCGGGCTGTGCTGGGTTTTGTGTCCAGTATGAAAGGCATCAGTGTGATGGCGGAGCATGGTTGAAGGACATTTGGACTAGATTGAACGTTTTCCTCAGGAGCTATTCCAGGCCGCTTCCTTTGTGAAAATATGGATAACATTTTAATAGATGCCTGAACATTGTATGTTTTCTGCCTCTCAGATAGCGGCGCAGATCTGTCGGCAGGCCGGCCTTGTGCAGAAGTCCAAGGATGTGATGGACTACAGTGCTGAGAACTTTGCCATCGTCTTTGCTGCCATGGGGGTAAGCGGAGAAACTTTTTTATCCCCTCACATCTGTGAGGCTAATCCCCCTCTTAACCCTGATGTGACACCCTGTCCCCTCTCTCCCGCCCTGCTTTCTGTCTTTTATTCAACAGGTGATTTAACCTTTAAGTCCCTCTTGTTACTTCTGCACCTCTGAACATATCCTCCTGCCATGTAGACAGGTTACTAATTCAACAGACCCTTAACACCATCAGTGCGGCAGTATCAAATTCTCTCCTCCTCAGCTGCCCCTGCCCCACACACACACACACACACACACACACACACACTTGCTTCACTTGCTAAAATATTATCTCTCCCTCCCCCACCTCTCCAAC
>CAAKHG010045102.1:0-35047 GCA_901007715.1 Dactylopterus volitans
AGCGGCATGCACAGTCGACCCTTTTCCCAAGATGAAGCGCAGTAAAGAATCAAATCATGGCTGAATCGCATTTAGCTGCCTGAGGTTCAGGGTCCGGGGTTGTGTCCCGCATCGTTCACCACACTGGGCCGGGGGACACACGGCGGCTGAATATTCTACTATGAAAAACATTTCCTTTCAGTCAATATCCATCGTTATTGATATTTTAAGTGCTAAAGATGAAGAGAAGTAAGTAAGTAAGTAAGTAAACTTTATTTATAGAGCGCCTTTCACAGACCGAGGTCACAAAGCGCTTTACAGTACACAGTTATAAGTACATACAAAGTTAAAAAATTTAAAAGGCCAAAACAACTCTATGACGACCATATCAGCCCCAGAACAGTTAGGCAAAAGCCTGAACAAATAGAAAGGTCTTTAGTTCCCTTTTGAAGGAGTCAGCAGACTCCATCGAACGCAGAGCAGGCGGAAGATCGTTCCAGAGCTTGGGAGCAACAGCCCGGAAGGATCGGTCTCCTCTGGTCCGGAAATGAGTGCGTGGCACCATCAGCAGATTCTGATCCACAGACCTCAGAACCCGGACTGGGGTGTAAGGCTGGATCAGATCAAGGTGGAGCCTGACCATGCAAGGCTCTGAAAGTTAAAACCAGAATTTTAAAATTTATCCTGAAGGAAACGGGCAGCCAGAGGGCTTTAGGCATAGGGGTTATGCGTGACCTCCTATTTGAGCGGGTCAGAATTCTCGCTGCAGAGTTCTGCGCTAACTGCAGGCAAGACAGCTCCTTTTTGTACAGACATGAAAACAAACTGTTACAATAGTCTAAATGTGAAGACACAAATGCATGATCAGTTCCAAATCCTTATGCTGCTGCTTACAGTGTTGCATTAATGACATGTCTTTGTCGAAAACAACACCCAGGTTTCTTAGGCTCGGTTTAACAGACCGGCCCAATTTGACAGTTGTTTTGAGGCTCCCATGTTGCCACTCTTCAAAGAAGATACAAAGAGGAGAACAACTTGCAACTGGCCACCTTAAATACCCTTTCTCATGATTGGCTTCACCTGTGTATGTAGGTCAAGGGTCAATGAGCTTACCAAACAAATTTTGTCTTCCAATAATTAGTGCTAAAGCTATTCAAATCAATAAAACAACAAGGGTGCCCAAATTTATGCACCTGCCTACTTTTGTTTAAGTAATTATTGCACACTTTCTGTAAATCCTATAAACTTCATTTCACTTCTCCACTATCACTGTGTTTGTCTGCTCTGATATATTTAACTGAAACTGCTGATCCGAACAACCAATGATTTATAAAGAAAAATCTTAAATGATCAGGGGTGGCCAAACTTTTTCATACGAGTGTGTGTGTGTGTGTGTGTGTGTGTGTGTGTGTGTGTGTGTGTGTGTGTGTGTGTGTGTGTGTGTGTGTGTATATATATATATATATATATATATATATATATATATATATACACAACCCCATGACGGTGAGAGTGGATTTTTTTGTTTATATATATATATATATATATATAAACAAAAAAATCCACTCTCACCGTCATGGGGTTGTATCTAGGTCTTTACCAGAGGCCTAGGAGTTTGAGGGTTCTGTACAGTAACTTCGCTGTTCCAAGGACTGCAGTCTTCTGGACTGAGGCTTCAGTTGTCATTCCTGGGACCTGTTGGATGACTAGAGTCTTGTCCTTACCATCCAGCTGACTTTTCAGGACTTGCCTTACTCTCTGGAGATATTTGGCTGTAGTTGACCTCCTTGCGGCCTCCTCATGGTTTCCATTAGCCTGTGAGATACCGAGATATTTGTAGCTGTCTTGGATATCACCTATGTTTCCCTTTGGTCGGTCGACCTTTTCAATTCTGATCATCTTGCCTCTCTTTGAGACCATCCGGCCACACTTGTCCAATCCGAGTGACATCCCTATATCATTGCTGTAGATCCTGGTGATGTGGATTGGTGACTCGATTTCTTCCTCATTCCTGGTGTACAGCTTAATGTCATCCATGTCGAGCAGGTGGCTGATTGTTGCTCCACTTAGCCACTCTTTGTGATGATCTGACTGAGGGGATTCAGGCCTATGCAAGAACAGCAGTGGTGATAGTGCACTTGATGCTGACGTAGGCTCGCCTTTGAGTTGGCCTCTAGAGTTGTCTTTCACATTCCCATCGAGTTCTGGATGAAGGCCATTAGGTTCCTGTTGATCCTATACAGTTCCAGACGTTCTAGTGTCCATGTGTGGCATCGAGTCAAAGTCTTTCATGTAGTCCATCCAGCTAGTGCACAGGTTGGTCTGTCTTTTCTTACAGCCTCGGGCAGCTGCTCTGTCTGTCTGCCTGCCTGCCTGCCTGTCTGCCTGCCTGCCTGCCTGTCTGTCTGTCTCTACTTATCTGTCTATCAGTGTGTGTGTGTAAACGATGCACATTCAATGTTTGCATCACCATCACAATGAACATCTGCACAGGTTACGAGAAAAACACGGAAATCTTCCTTCCCTGAATTGTAGGCAGCAAAGGCTCATGGCTTTGGCCGCTTTGTCTTTGCTAGCTGCTTAAAACCGGGTATGTTTAGTAGGATGATGGTGATTAACTTTAACCTGGGAGCATTCTGCAAACACTATGGAATCACTCTTTTTCTGAAATACATCTGAACATTTAGATGGACAAAGTATCTCTGAAAGGATCTTATGTGTGTGTGCGTGTGTGCTTTGTTTGTGGGCAGGATCAGGCGTTCGGAGAGCTGGAGAAGAACAGCGACAAGCTGCAGCAGGACATGACGTCCTCTGACAGCAGCCAGCCAGCTCACCTCCACCAGCTTCTGTGCTCCCTGCAGAAGCAGCTGCTAGCATACTGCCACATCAACTCTGTCACCGAGGTATGTACCTGAGCAGTGCTGGCACATGTGCAGCATGTTCACATCCATCATCTGTATGAGGGGATGAGGTTAAATGTGATGAAGGTTCTTTTTAACTGCACATCTAAATTCACATGTTCTGGTCATACGGGAGTAATGGTGTATTAAGTAGTTACTGTTACTGAGGCAACTGTGACTCACTCACTTATAACCCTCTGACAGTGTTGTGATCTCGTTCCTTCCAGAACTCCAGTAGTGTTGCTCTGCTCCACAAGCATCTGCAGCTCCTGCTGCCTCATGCCACCGAAATCTTCTCGCGCTCTGCAGCTCTGATCAAAGAGAGTTCCTGGAACGGCAGCATCCGTGAGAAACTGCAAGGTCTCCGCATTGTTCTCTGCTGGTTTACTTTCACATCGTCATAATGACACACTATCTATTTATATATTGATCTTTCTTGTGTCTTGCGCCACAATTCAGAGAGTGACAGACCTTACTGGTAAAATGTAACAACTAACTAACACAGCACAGAAATAATGATTTACTCATGTCCTCTCCTGCACTTGGTGTGTTTTCACTGGAGATACAGCGATGTCATTGATGAGGATGATGATGATGATGATGATGTGTTTCCTCCAGACGTGATCTTTGTGTCGGCGGCCGGCAGTATGCTGTGCCAGATCATCAACTCGTTGCTGCTGCTTCCTGTGTCGGTGGCGAGGCCGCTGCTGAGCCACCTGCTAGATCTGCTGCCACCTCTGGACCGTCTCAACCGACTGCTGCCTGCCGCCTCCCCTCTGGAAGACCAGGAGCTGCAGTGGCCTCTTCACGGTGATGAGCGATGAATCACTGCACACTTCACTTTCTCAGTTCACTAACAGGACAAGCGTCCCTGCTGTGGTCAATGACTGTTGTTGCTTTCTGCTGACAACAGCTGAGAACGGCAGCGTTTGTCCATTCATCAAACAAACATCAACAAGGATACAAAGAGGAAATGATGACCTTTCAAAAGGCAGAAGGTCAAATTTACTGTCACTTGCCTCATTCTCTTGAGCAAGATCTCTTCAGAACACCCGTACATAATTTCAAATTTGTCTACTTGGATTCAAGGATAAACTGATTAAAAGGTCAAATGTCAAGGTGACCATGACCACACAAACCACGTTTTTGTCCACAATTTTCAGTTATCATTTGCTGGTTATAACAACCTTTCCCACAAATTTGATTAAATTAAAATCAGTGAGTTCAAGTTCCCTTTGAACTGTATCATTCTCAGTGTTTTCAACAGAATAAAGAGCTACTGGCTGTCTGTATGGGAAACACTTACTCTCATGAATGTGATATTTCAGAAATATCTTGGGGGACGGTCCATTCAGGCTCAAGGATAACTGATTAATAGGTCAAAATCAAGATCACCAAGCTTGTATCTGGTTACAAGTCACATAATGATTACGACAACATTTTAGCCGAATGTCTAATCGGATGAAATGATGACATGATGACATTTTTCTACTCTAAACATTTAATACAATTCATTCAAAGTCTCACTACATAGATGGCGGACAGATATGGATGTTAGCTGCTGCCTGATTGGGTGGTCGAGGAGTATGACTGTGATGTGGTGATTCTAGTGTCCTGAGTGATGTCAAGCTTTCATCTCATACATTTGTTTTATTAACTATAATACAAGTACATTCCAGCGATAGTGTGGTAATGTTAGTCGCTCGTGTATTTACAGGAAAAACCTGCAAGAATATCAGTTATCAGTACTTCACAACAACAACATTCTGTGCCTCTTTGCTAACTGCTCCACAGCACATAGACCTTACAGTGTCTGAGCATGCGTGATTGCCAACGTCAAGTACAGAAGGAACCTCTGAGGAAAACCTGATGTTCCTGGCTAGTGAAGCAGTTCAGTTTGTTTGCTCCTTCACATTTTATTCATGGCAGACAGTAGACTTGATGGTGTCCATCTTCCACTGGCTGGTTTAACTTGGCAGGCACCTCGGACTTTGCTGAGCCCTCCTCGGGAATGTCGCTGCCTCCGCCGGTGCTCTCCTGGGTGTGGCTGGTGGACTTGGAGAGGACTGTTGCCCTGCTGGTGGGCCGTTGTCTTGGTGGGATGCTGCAGGGGGCACCAACCTCGCTGGAGGAGCAGGACACTGCTTATTGGCTCAAAACACCACTCTTCAGCAACGGCTTGGAGATGGACATCCCGCACCTAGGTAGCGGTCTCATGGTACTTGGGTTGCCAGTTGTTGTAAATCCAGTTGTTTTCTCTGAGGTCTTAAGGTTTCTGGTTTTTGTTCTTTAGACACCTGCATCAGTTCATTGTTGGAGGCTGCCCTGTCAGGTAATGAAGAGCAGAAGCCCTTTGACTGCACACTGCGTCCTGAGCTGAGTGTCCTGGTGGACTTGGCCCTGGGTTCCTCTAAAGAACCAGCCAACAGCCTGTCGATCAGCATGCAGGACCACGCCATCAGCAAAGGTCCGCCTTTGGCTTTGCTCCTGTTTTCCTGCCCGGTTTAAAGCGCGGTGGACTGGTTGTGACTTTTCTGTGTGTTCTGTTGCAGACTGGGACACTGCATCACTCAGTAGTGAGTCCCTGTTGGACACGGTGTCAAGGTTTGTGTTAGCAGCCTTACTGAAGCACACTGGACTGCTGGGCCAAGCCTGCGGAGAGGGAAGGTTCTGTAACAATTTTCATGATATACAATCTCAGCTGTGTTCTTACTGTTTGTATGAGCATCAATTCTCACTCGTAGGCTGTTATTTCACCATCAGGTACCAGCCATCAAAGTCCCTGTCCGAAGTCTATCGCAGTGTTTACAAAGTACGAAACCGCCTACTGGCCTGCAAGAACATGGATTTCATCCAGACCCGGTCGTCTTCGCGGGAGAGGAGGGTGAATAAACATTAGCTGCAGTCGCACATGCAAAAAATTTGTTGTCATTTCACTGCACACTAATTTCCACACAAGCCTCTGAAACTATTTTTTTGAGTGTTCCTCTCTAATCGGGGAATATGATTGGTGCTTTGCTCACAATTAAAAGAGAGTGAAGGTCATTCGGAAATGTGTGGTCAGATTTCAGACAATCAGGACTCTCTGGACACGGACCCTCAGGAACATTCATTCACTCGCACCATCGATGAGGAGGCGGAGCTGGAGGAGAGAGCAGACCGCGAGAGAGAAGAAGGCCATCAAGAACAAGACGACGATGAGGAGGATAGGGAACACGAGGTCATGACTGCCGGAAGTAAGAACACCTCCCTTTTATTTGGCTTGCGTGATGCTTTCAGTGTGCAAATAGTCCAGTGCTCTGCTTGCTGTCAGTAGTTCTCATCTCCGCTTTCTGACTACATTTGAAAATGATAATTGATGGGCATCGTGAGAGTTTGGTGACATTGCGATTGTTGGCATCTTCAGAGTTGTTGATGACTTTCACAAGTTTCAGGTGACCTCAATGGTGAGAGAGTTTCCTGACTTCTACACACAAAAATGTATGCATACTAGTAGGAAAGTAAATTTGCTGGAATTCACTTCAACTCATGAGTCAAATGAAAATGTGGATTCCATGTCGTACAGTGATGAAGATTGGACAAAGAGATGGTGAAGTCCATTGCCTCATACAGGAGATCAGGTTCTGCAAACGTCTGCACTTTTTTGAGGAAGGATGAGTTTGAGTTTCTCCTGGGGACGCTATCACTGCATCCAAAAAGCATGCAAGAGTCTCATCTGATGTGTATCTGCTAACACCACATGTGAGGAGGACGATAGTCCCGCTTCCAAGGAGAATGCGAGAGTGGCAACCTGTGATGATAATAACACCTCAACAGAGGTGGAAGCTAGCAGTGCATCAGAGGACACTAGCTCCTCATCCAAGGAGAATGTTGGTGCCACATCAGAGGAGAATGCTATGCTAGCGCTGCATCTGAAGAGGATGTGAGAGCCGCATCAGAGAATGTGAGAGATGCATTTGAGGAGGATACCAACGCTACATCCAAGGATGCTGGTGCAGCATCCCAGGATAATGCAAGAGCCGCATCGGAGGAGGATACTTGTGCCATAATCGAGGATGAAAGTGCCAAGGATGCCGCTAGCACCGTATCTGAGGATGCAACGAAAGCCGCATGTGAGGAGGGTAGGAGCTTCTTATCCAAGAATGCAAGCGCTCTGCACAAGGAGAGGGTCAAGTCCAAGGAGGATACGCACTGCTAGAACCATGGCGAAGGACACTAATGCTGCTTTCAGAGAGGTTGCTAGAGGTTGATCACACCATTGTCATCAAGAACATGATTGGTTGATTTGTTTAGTTGCTGTGTGAAAGCTCAGAAAGATTGAACAAAAATATTCACATTATAATTGAAAGTCTATGTGACAAAATAACAGTTGAAAAACAAGTATTGATGGTCACACTGCGGATGCCGGCTGGCGTTTATTGTGGTTTTCTCTTGTGGTCATGATGATAAGCTCAGGCATCTGAGGTAACACATGTTGCATTGGCAGGAGCTTTGGTTCTGCACCTTAATGAGGCATTTAAGTGGCTACTGCTTGTCCTCTAACTCAGCGTGTGTGTGCGTGTGTGTGTGTGTGTGCGTGTGCGCATCTGTGCATGTTGCACAACAGAAATCTTTCAATGTTTCCTCTCAGCGCGGGAGGTGGCTCGCAGTCGGGACAGGGAGCGGGCCACCAGCACCAGCCTTGGCTCCGCCTCTGTTTCAAGGAGCGCAGGAGGGACAGAGGAGGACGCCATTCTGTCACAGGACGGGAGGAGGGTCGGTCCAGGTCTTCCAGAGGGCCAGGACCTATACACTGCTGCCTGCAACTCTGTCATCCACCGCTGCGCCCTGCTATTGCTGGGCGTCAGCTCAGTACTTGGGGAGCAGACTAAGCAGAACCATGAGGAGGTCCAGTCGTCTACCGGAACACAGGAATGTCTGGGCTTCATGACCAGGTTAGAACAGGGGACACGACACCTCCATAGAAAGCATTTGTAGTGAGTTCACAGGAGAGCTGCTGCACTCATACATGAAAAGTAAGGAGTGGCCTACAAATGGCAGAGTCACAGGTTTGATCGTGTGTGTATATCGGCCATCAGTGTGTGAGTGTTTGTGAATGAATACAGTGTTTGTTTCGTAAATCCAACATGGCTTTGCACCCCAAAAAGGGACCCAGAGACCGTTGAACTGAACTCTGAATAGCTGCATGTAATTGTGCGGCTCCACATTTGCCCCTGGAGGCTTCCTAGTTGAAGCCCACCATGACCCACAGTGACAGGTTGTGTGCGGGCTGATGGACAGGTTTTTCTTTTTTCTTTTTTTTTTCTTTTCTTTTTTGCAGGAGTGAGAGTCTGAGTGCAGAAAGCCGCTCAGTCCAGAACATCTCCAGCTGCAGGGTGATGAAGTCCAGGAGTGAGTCAGATCTTTCACAGCCTGAGTCAGATGAAGAAGGTTACACTCTGGTACGACACTCACACACACAGTGGATATGTAGATGTGCTTGTTGGTTATGAGTTCTAACCCACGTTTTGGTTTTGTCTCTTTTGCATCTCAGAGTGGGCGGAGGAATGTTGACCTGGACTTGGCATTTTCTCATAAAAAGCGAGGTAAAGATCCTCTACAGGAAGGTTGTGCAGGTCTTTGCTGCATGATTCTCTTTAAATGCCTTTAAGTGTAATTGTGTCTCTCTGTCTTTGATTCTTGTGGATAGTTTATTTGCTTATTTTGGGGCAGTTGAGCCCCAAACACAAGAGGAGCTCCAAGCAAGTAACTGATGGCATGTTTCTTCCTGTTGTTAGCTCGTAACTCCATGACTGCGACGCCCCTCCCCCCACCACCCACACACCCATCTTTCATGACAAGGGCCCGGTTCTGAGCTCAGACACTAAATGCTCTGTTGAAAGATTCAAATGAATTAGGGATCATCAGGGAGCAGAAATCCAAGTTCATTCTTCGGCTTGTTAATTTGCACAGTGGAAACTCATTCCTGTTGGAAAAATGTGATGAGTCATGCTGAACAGATTTCATGCTGCACCAGCACTGATGCTGAATCCAGGACTTTCAGTTTTCCTGCAGAAGCTCCAGCACCGATCGCATCTCAATGTTCAGCAGCAGTGTTTCCTCCTCAGAGGATTCTGGTGCTCCATCCTGGCTGTTGATGCTTTAGCAGCATGCAGAAGCAGCATTCCTGTACTGCAATAATGCATCTGCACTGCGTCGCTCTAATGTGTCCAGTAGCAACATGGTCCATCCATCAGCAGAAGCATTAGGTGTGTTAATGCACCTGAAGGACTCTTGCTCTCCTCCTCCTCAGGCCTCCTCCACAGTTCCCCGGACTCTCTGGCCGAGTCCTGGTTCCGAGCCAAACTGAGCCGCCAGCGCCGCTACAGCTCCGCACACTCGTATGATGAGTCAGACCTGGACCTGAGCCGCTCCCTCGGCATCCACGCTCTGATAGACAACATGGTGAGCTTCATCAGTGGTGACGTGGGTCTGGCTCCTGCCTTCAAGGAGCCAGAGGAGAGCATGTCGACCAGCCCTCAGGCTATGATCCTGGCCATGGAGCAGCAGCAGAGCCGGGCAGAGGTGAGACCAGAACTGGAAACTAACATCTGTGAACAGGCCGATGACACTATGGTTCTTCATCCTGTAGCTGCAGATGGAGACGAGTCATTCATAAAGGAAGGTCTGCAGTAATAGTAGATTATTGATTATTAAATTAGTACTGTTATGATTTGTTTTAGTATTACTCATGTTAAAGTACTGTATTAGCTTGCTGGTAGGTATAAAATCAACCATAACTTCTCTGAGAGTTTTGAGTTTTACATCATTTGTGTATCCTGTCAGTGTTCAAGCATCACAACAGCACGTCAGTGACGATGGTAGGTACAGTGGTTGATGGGTAATCCTGCTTGTTTATCACCAGTGAAGATGAATCGTTGTTCACTTCTGTCTTTTGGTCCGTGTAGAGTCTTAAACTGGCAAATGTAATTTAAAGTAATGCGATTTAATGTAACCTAAGCGAGCAGCGGCAGCCCTGGTCCACTTGTAGGTTTGTGGAGGTTAGACACCTCCACCTGAAACTGGTTCAGACTGTCAGGTGACAAGTAGGATGTTGTATGTTGGCAGCTGCGACTGGAGGCCCTGCACCAGATCGTGGTGTTGATCTCCGGCATGGAGGAGAAGGGCAGTCAGCCTGGAAATGCTGAGCGCTCTGGAGGCGGAGGCTTCCCATCTTCTTCCCTGCTCACCTCTGTCAGGCTGCAGTTCCTGGCAGGATGTTTTGGCCTGGGCACCGTGGGCTCCGCAGGGCCAAGGGGGGAGAGTGTGCAGCTTCATCACTATCAGGTGTGGAGCTCCGATTCCGATTCACAACGCAGTAGTGACAGCGGTTACCTCCATTCTTACCGCGGCTGTAACATGATCCTGTAGGACGGCGTGAAGGCAGCGAAGAGGAGCCTGCAGATGGAAATCCAGACGGCGGTTCATAAGATCTACCAACAGCTGTCGGTCACCCTGGAGAGAGCGCTGCAGGCAAACAAGCACCACATTGGTAAGAATCAGTGATGGAACAGGCTGCAGCGGCTAATCTTGTTAAACACACGTTATAGATGTTAATACAGAATTCAGTGCATCTGAAGAACTGAGTCAACAGCTTCATCGTCTCATGGCTGTGAACAAGGCCTCCATGAGCCTTTGTGGAGAGGATCGGTCCGTTTAGCCTTCCTGATGTTCTCTCTTGGCTCTCTCCATCCTAGAAGCCCAGCAGCGCCTCCTGCTGGTCACCGTGTTTGCGCTGAGCGTGCGCTACCAGCCGGTAGACGTGTCACTGGCCATCTCCAGCGGGCTGCTTGACGTGCTGTCTCAGCTGTGTGGCAGCGAGACCATGCTAGGGCAGCCACTGCAGCTGCTGCAGAAACCCGGAGCGTCGCAACTCAGCACAGCGCTGAAGGTGGCGTCCACGCGGCTGCTGCAGATCCTGGCCATCAGCACGGGGTAACAGCATCTTCACACCAGACATATACATCATGAGTGGGGGGAAGAAAAAATAAACGATAACATCTGTGTGTCTGCTCGACTTTGCAGGACGTACGCTGACAAGCTGAGTCCCAAAGTGGTCCAATCACTGCTGGACCTGTTGTGCAGTCAACTGAAGAACCTGCTCGCTCAGGCAGGAGTGACCCCACCCACCTCTGACCAAAAACATGAGGCTGACAGCGCCGATGCCGAAAAGAAAGATTTCAGAGGTGATAATAACCTGATGAAGTGTGTGTGTGTGTGTGTGTGTGTGTGTGTGTGTGTGTGTGTGTGTGTGTGTGTGTGTGTGAGAGAGAAAGAGTGTGAGCGCATCATGCGAGTGGTCATCATCATCCATAAATCTGTGATATGTCATGTCCAGCAGCGGTACGTAGGCAGCATACCGCCGAGCTGCACCTCGGGGACTTCCTGGTCTTCTTGAGGAGAGTCGTGTCCTCCAGAGCCATCCAGGCTAAGATGGCCTCCCCCAAGTGGACTGAAGTTCTGCTCAACATAGCTGCTCAGAAGTGCAGCTCAGGGCTCCCTCTGGTGGGAAACCTGAGAACTCGACTTCTGGCTCTTCATGTTCTGGAGGCGGTGCTTCCTGCCTGTGAGGCCAATATGGAGGACGACTTAATGACACAGGTTAGCTTGCTCCGCTGGAGCCTTAAAAGGATGAGTCTGCTGATCGTCTGTGTTTTTACTGTCAACGGTCAGCCCAAGCCTGATGGATCTCATTATCAAACTGTGAGCCACGCTACACCTTCACCCCCAAGAACACACTCGTCCTCATTTGGACACTCAAAATTACTATTTCCAGCATCAGCTTCTAAATAAGTTCCCCTGCAGATGCAACACTCAGGCCTGGTGAAGCAACTCCAATTTTTGAGTGCGACTTTCATGTTGACCATAGTGAGAATGTAGAACATCACCAGCCTCCTTTTTACAGGCCAGTCTGTCATGTTCTCCCGCAGGTGGTTGAGCGGCTCTTCTCTCTGCTGTCAGACTGCATGTGGGAAGCTCCCATCGCTCAGGCCAAACACTCCGTACACATGAAAGAGAAAGCCCAGGAGCTCAAACTACAGGTTCACCGCAGTTATTTCCTCAGATGTATCTGTAATGTCCATGTTTGGATGAGGGACTTAGAGCTCTTTAAATCCTAGGGAGAGGCAGAGGAGGAGGACGAGAACCTTCCCATCCAAGAAGTGTCCTTTGACCCAGAGAAAGCTCAGTGTTGTGTGGTTGAGAACAGCCAGGGATTGACGCACGGCAGTGGCGGCAAAGGCTATGGCCTGGCCTCCACGGGCATCTCATCTGGATGCTACCAGTGGAAGGTAAGTAAAGATCATATGATCTTTCATCTCATGCACCCACAGAAATGTTTGTGGTGTGAAAGGAAAACTGCACCAGCCTTAGTGACGGCAAACTTTTTATTTACCTTGTAGTTTTACATAGTAAAGGAGAACCGTGGCAACGAGGGAACATGTGTTGGTGTTTCACGATGGCCCGTGCACGACTTCAACCACCGCACCACATCAGATATGTGGTTATACCGAGCGTACAGCGGCAACCTCTATCACAACGGAGAGCAGACGCTGACGCTCAGCAGCTTCACTCAGGGAGACTTCATCACCTGTGTCCTGGACATGGAGGCCAGAACCATCTCGTTTGGCAAGAACGGCGAGGTGAGGAATAAAAGAGACGCAGTGCTCTATATTAGACCCAACGCTCTAGTAGACATGACATGTTATATGAGACCCAACATTTTATGTGAGACACGGCGCTCTTTACGAGACACGGCGCTCTATATGACAAACCATGCTCTATACGAGACACGGCGCTCTATACGAGACACGGCGCTCTTTACGAGACACGGCGCTCTATATGACAAACCATGCTCTTTACGAGACACGGCGCTCTTTACGAGACACGGCGCTCTCTACGAGACATGGCGCTTTTGACGAGACACGCTGCTCTTTACGAGACACGGCGCTCTTTACGAGACACGGCGCTCTATATGACAAACCATGCTCTTTACGAGACACGGCGCTCTTTACGAGACACGGCGCTCTTTACGAGACACGGCGCTCTATATGACAAACCATGCTCTTTACGAGACACGGCGCTCTTTACGAGACACGGCGCTCTATACGAGACATGGCGCTTTTGACGAGACACGCTGCTCTTTACGAGACACGGCGCTCTTTACGAGACACGATGCTCTATATGACAAACCATGCTCTTTACGAGACACCGCGCTCTTTATGAGACACGGCGCTCTTTACGAGACACGGCGCTCTTTACGAGACACGGCGCTCTTTACGAGACACGCTGCTCTTTACGAGACACAGCACTCTATACGAGATACGGCACATGGCGCTCTTTACGAGACACGGCGCTCTATACGGGACGCGGCGCTCTATACGGGACGCGGCGCTCTATACGGGACGCAGGGCTCAATACGAGACACGGCGCTCGATACGAGACACATCTCTGTCTGAGAGAGCGGCGCTCTATACGGGACATGGCGCTCTATACGAGACATGGCGCTCTATACGAGACATGGCGCTCTATACGAGACACGGCGCTCTTTATGAGACACGGCACTCTTTATGAGACACAGCGCTTTATAACACAATCCATGCTCTAAACGGGACACAGCGCTCGATACGAGATGCATCTCTCTGTCTGAGAGAACAGCGCTCTACACTGGACACGGTGCTCTACATGTGACACAATGCTTTGCACAAGGAACCGCTTTCCAGAGGAGATACCACACTAAAAGAACGGAAGGAATCCATAAAAGAAACACGACCAACAATTTCTCTCTCTCTCCCTCACGGATAACTTGTGGATACACAGGAGCCCAAATTAGCCTTTGAGGACGTGGACGCCACTGAGCTTTATCCTTGTGTGATGTTCTACAGCAGTAACCCAGGAGAAAAGGTAAGAATGTCTGAGAGAGCTGTCAATGAACTGACAAGTGTTCCACTAGAACCTACAGGAGCAAAATAGCTTGTTGTATTGATGTAAGAATGTTTTCCAAATGTGATGGGCGGTAAACTAATATCTCCTCTTTGACACAAACTTGGATTCCATTTACTCAGTGATGAAGGTGAAGCAGTTAAAAATTAAGCAGTTAATAATTAATCTCATGCGAATATTAAGGCCCATGATGAAAAGACAAATGTCTGTTCATGGAAGTCAAACTTGAGCGTGAGTCAATACAGGATATTAAAAATGTAATTTGATCAAAGTCCAGAGAAAGTTCTGGTTCATTTGGACTTTTGGACTTTTGGGTTGACTGCTCTCGTCACAAACATCATGAGATATGAGATTGTGGTTAAACTGTTCTTGAAAGTCAACATGTTGCTTTGTGCCACATTAGATTAGATCTTTTCCGGTGTTTGTTATTACCAGTATGCGTCCAAGTATGTCCTGTCTACGTGCATATCAACATATTATCATAAACAGGTGAAGATCTGCGACATGCAGATGCGTGGCACACCTCGAGACCTCTTACCTGGAGACCCCGTCTGCAGCCCCATGGTCACCGTCCTGGCCGAGGCCACCACGCAGCTGATCCGAATCTTGCACCGCACGGACCACTGGACGCACCGGATCAACAAGACCATGATCGAGCGTCTTCACAAAATCAAGCCTTGCTTCAGAGAGTCAGTCAGCGCATCCGGTGGCGGCCAGAGGCTGAAGAAGAGTCGCTCGGTGCAAAGCCGCGAAGAGCACGACGCCCAGCGAGAGAGCCAGGATCCGCCCATGAGGACGGAGGAGGAGAGGGGGCGCCACGGACGGCAGCATGGTGGACTGGCAGAGCTGTCAGAGCAGCACCTGCGGACGCTGTGCACAGAGGTGTGGCCGGTGCTGACGGTAATCGGGGGAGCCGACGCCGGCCTACGCGTGGGCGGGCGCTGTGTGCACAAGCAGACGGGGCGGCACGCCACCCTGCTGGGCGTGGTGAAGGAAGGCAGCACCTCTGCCAAGGTGCAATGGGACGAGGCTGAGATCACCATCAGGTAGCAGCAGCTGGAAAACCGTTTCCTTGTGTGTTTGCTGTGTGAGTGCGTGCGGTCATGGAAATGTGCTACAGTCATCAGCTGTCTGTTACTATTGATCCTTTTAACATTTACGCCCTTTTCTGCACCGCTGGACTTCTTTTATTTTGGCTGTAAACTATCAAAAAAGGTGAAGTTTATGTGAGCTCTTAACCTTTTTTCCAGGACAAAAAATTTCAATATCTGGCAGTTATTTAATATTAGTGTGTTTAAGAGTTTAAATGGTTTAGCCTCGTTTTTTGTTTTTTTTTTTCACCCTGAAGCTCTTTCTTGCCAGTTGCCTCTTGACCTCTTTTGAGCTCCTGACCTTGCCAGAGTTCATCCTCACAGTAAAAGAAACTGAAAAAGAAAAGTTATTGTTGCATCATCCCACAGAATATTTTTAGCTCAGAAAAAACGCAAGATGAATAAACCAGAAAACCAGATAGTAATAATATCTATTTAGCATATTATTGTATTATAACACAATGTAGTCCACATTTCACATGATAAAAAAAATGATATTACAAGGAAGTTCTTATTTTCAAGTAACATAATCTCAGTTTGAATTGGTAATGTCTTAGTTTGAAACTGTTTTACATACTGTGGTTTGGATGAAGTCTCCATCATGATCACCGTCCTCATCAATCAGCCTCATAGGTTTCCTCAACATTGATGTCCTTCCTGACATATTTTCTCTCAATAATTGTGGAAAATTGTTTTCGAAAATGAAATCAAACTTAGTGAACAAACCGACGTTGCTCTCCTCTCCCTGCTGTCTCTGACTCCGCTCGACTTCAGGAGAGATTCCTCCTGTGATCCTCAGAAATACCATAAAGTACCATGTGTTACACCCTTGGAAAGCTCCCGTTCTCTAGTTTCAGAAACCGTCTGATTTTTTTTTTTCTGATCGTGCCAGTGGTTGAGGAATTATGGAGTAAGGACACTGACTATGTCAGATGAATGACATAGTCAGTAAATCTTGTCTGTGATTAGACTTCCACAACATATATCCCCTGCTATTGGCCATAATGCACCTCTTAAGGGTGCAAAGCTCAAGTTCTCTAGTTTCAGAAACTTAGAATTTATGTGATCGGACTAACCTTTGAGGATCTACGGTGTTGCAGAGAAGGCACGTGAAATCCTGTCACTGACGACAGGTTTCGGTTATAAAAGGGTTGAAGGGAAAGTCCCCCGTATTTCCCCGCGATCACTGCGTTCAGTTCTGGATCCATTTAAATCTGTTTGCCTGAATGTGATTAAGATTCCCTCTTCAGTGTGTTCTCGCCCCCCCTGCCGTCGCATCTGACATTAATTCGTTCTCCCGCCGCCACTGTCATTAAGCCATCGCCTCCCCTGCGCGCGCAGCAAACGTCTCCATGAACTGCTGTTTGGTGTGTCTCTCCATGCATGCTGTGCTGTCTCCTTTCCTTTCCTTCACTTTGTGTTTCCTTCCCTTGTCTCCTTCACTCTCCACTCCTTCGATTAAAGCTTCCCAACTTTCTGGTCGCCTAGTGACACTCCACTGTACAACCTGGAACCCTGCGAGCCGCTGCCCTTCGATGTTGCTCGTCTCCGTGGCCTCACGGCGTCGCTGCTATTGGATCTCACCTACCTGACCAGCATCCACGAGGAAGCTGCCGCCAAGCTCAGCACGCGACGCCACGACAGGAAGCACCGCAATGCAGCCTCGACTGGACATGAGCCCGCCAGTAACGAGGACAGTGAGGGGCACAATGTTGGAGCAGTTCCATATGCCATGACCTCGGACCTGCGTGTGTCCCACAGTCTAGATGAGGTCAAGGCGCATGTGGCGCCCAACTCAAAGTCAGAGAGTGAGATCTCAAGTGTGGTCGGCGGCGGGGGAGGCGGGAATGAATCCCTTTTCTCTGCGGCTCCTCCCACTCCTGCTGAGGGAGGCAGGAAGAAGGGCCATGAACATGGCACCCGTGGTCATGAGCCATTGCTGTGTTCCACCGCCGCCCAGTCAGAGATCCATGCCGTGCAGCTGTCGTACTTGTACCTGGGAGCCATGAAGACGCTCAGTGCTTTGCTCAGCTGCAGCAAGTACGCGGAGCTACTCCTCATACCCAAGGTATGGCAGCCCCTGAGGGCCAGTCATCTTGGTAGCATCAGCAGGACAGTGAATAACTTACTGTAGCTAACACGCTTATTCAGAGTTTGTTTGACATCATAAAGTACATGTGATGTCACTCAGCAACTTCACATCTCCATTACACACAACTGGATGTGCGTGCGTGCGCGCGCGTCTCAATGCATCTTTGAAATCTTCCAACATGTTGCGCAATTTCCTTTACATAAACAACAAGGTAATTGCTTCTCAGCCTTCCTTTCTGCTTTTGGTTGACACATTTCTCTTCATATAACTGAAGTAGTAGACCAGCTGAAATTGGAGCAAACATTGAGGCTGATCAGCATGAATTTGGAGATTAACTCTTGTCTTCTAATGCGAAGGTGATGGCAGAAGTGGCACCCAGCGGACACAATGCCGACCTCAACGCAAGCACGGCCGCAAGCACGGCCGCCACCTCACCGGTGTGCCAGGAGGAGGTGGAGATGCGGGCGGCGTTACAGTTTCTCATGCGACATATGGTGAAGCGGGCGGTCATGCGCTCTCCCATCAAGCGGGCTTTGGGCCTAGCAGACCTGGAGCGTGCTCAGTCCATGATCTATAAGCTGGTGGTCAGTGGGCTGCTGGAGGAACCCAGTGGCGGAAAAGCCAAGCCTGGTGAGGAAATAATAAATGTGATTGGATGTTACCTGGCTGCGTACATATTGTCCATCGCTCATGATGTCACGTGAGCAGCAGTCCGAAGTGTCAAATCTGTGCGATGGAGACGACCATACCTCCACACTACAAGCAGCCACGTTGTTGAAGTCATCAGTAGCATGATAAAACTGCTGATATTTACATCCAGCCAGTGCGATTGAGTGTTTTGGCAGCACACTGGCTCTCAGATGCTCCCATCATCTCTCTCAGCAGTGAGAAGTGATGCAGAGGGCGAGGCTGAAGCCGCCGAGGGGGAGCAGCTGGCTCAGACCCCTGTCACCACCAGCCCCTCTGCCTCTAGCACCACCTCCTTCATGAGCTCCTCTCTGGAGGACACTACCACGGCCACAACGCCCGTCACAGACACGGAGACGGTCCCTGCCTCCGAGTCTCCCGGGGTCATGCCGCTCAGCCTCCTCAGGTCAGCGCTTAGGGCTGAATGTGTTGTCAGTAAGCTTGTGTCTATGACCGACCTTGTTACTAAGCTTAGTATCTTGATCCTTGCGTATGTTGTAACAGGCAAATGTTCTCCAGCTACCCAACCACCACCCTGGTCCCAAGCCGGCGAGCCCAAACGCCCCCGGTGTCGTCCCTGCCAACCTCGCCCTCTGATGAGGTGGGCCGGAGGCAGAGCCTCACCTCCCCTGACTCTCAGCCCACCAGGCCTCCAAACAGATCAGGTACCTGTAAGTATCCAGACCAACTTAACAAATGCCGGTCTTCTGGTCAGAAGCTTGTAGAGGTTTCAGAAACTTGGCTGAGGCCCGGCATCCTGTTTCTCTTTTTTGTTCTTGCTTTTCATGCCATTTTCAAACCTCCATGTCAGACTCAGTGATTTTGCTGATAGTGACTGATTTTTTTTTTTTTTTTTTTGCTGCAGCTCTGTCGGACCCAAGCAGCCGGTTGTCAACATCTCCTCCTCCTCCTGCCATCGCCGTGCCACTGCTGGAGATGGGCTTCTCCCTGCGTCAGATCACCAAAGCTTTGGAGGCAACCGGTCAGTCACATTACTCTTCATTAATGAAGCGACACCTCACATTAACAAAAGGGTACATGAGGGTGAAGCAGTGCTACAGAGCTATAGTCAGGGAACACTCATGGTTACTGTGTGTTTACCTTTTCCTGCATCAACGGCGTCAAATGTGAGTAATTGCATCATTTAACAATGCCACAATGTAGGTGAGTTAATAGCCATTTATGGAATACATCATTTATTTCCTCCTTCCTTTCCTCAGTATTACTGGAGTGGAGGAGGATGCGGGGACGGGGGTGAGAGGGTGGTAGTAAATACTGTGTGGAAGTAAATTTAAGCTTTTATATACAGACCTCTGTTGTTTTTTTTTATTAAGAATAAAGTACGCAATAGGAAAAAATATCAGCAAATATATTAAAGCCTAAAAAAAAAATCAAAATATGAACTTATTTATTAAACTTGCTTAAAAATCTAAACATTGTGTACAGCAATTTAAAATGTATACATTTAACAAAAATGTGGGATGACTGATTATATTCATACATGTACATGCTGATGTAATTAACGACGTTATGCTGATATTTATACGGGTTTATATCTTGACCTAAAAACTGTGCGATGTCCTGACACAAATTACCGCGGAGGTCATGGTATTTCTGATATAAATGCTTATATATAAACTATATGCATTTATATCCATTATATTGCAACACAACTGACAACCACGCAGTTGTGAGTGACTAGAGCTCCGCCTCTGACAGCAGCACCTGAACATCCTGTTTAACTTTGTTGTTCAAGTCTGGAACATCTGTTATATAACAGTACTCACATCCAGGCGCTTGATGGTTTCCTTAAATGACTCTTTCCACTCTTGCATTTGTACTAAACGCCTGTGCGACTGTTGGCTATGTAGAGTAGTAGACTATGGTTGTAGACTATGGTCGTAGATGATGGCGGTACACGATGGTCGTCATTAGCCTCTGACCTCCTCTAAATGTCCATCCTGGCTGTGGTTGGTGGGTGACTGATGTGGTGATGAGCATGCAGACATGATGTACCTCCATCTCCTGCTGTCACCATCCTCATGGTGATCCTTCATGTAGCCTCGTACACATTTGCAACCTCTCCTTTCTCATTCGATTGAAACCCAAAATGCTGCCAAACTGCAGCAGTGATGTTGGTTTGGAGACCAGCTCGTTGGGGTGGGCGTTCACCATCTCTTCTTCTATGATGCTTCTGTGGAGTGGTGGTCACATGATACACAAGTATGAGTGTGACTCTAATACGAGTATTTTGACACATTCCTTATTTGACAAATTAATTGGCTGCATCACTTATTGGAGTTGTGTAATCAGTGGTATAACATTTCCAAATGTGATGCAGCTGCTGGACATGGATACACGCTCTCACTGATGTATTGATATCGCGCAGTGTGTTGAGTTTTATTCATGACGGTAATTAAAGTAATACCATTTCTGTTTTTTTAACCCGCTGGGTAGGGTATTACTGTACCACTATTGTGCCACTATTGCAGAGTGGTATATGATCTTAGTGAGGGTATATTCAGCAGTCACTTATGTGTTTGTATCTTTCCCAGGTGCTCGAGGAGAAGCAGATGCTCAAAATATTACAGTTCTGGCCATGTGGATGATCGAGCATCCAGGTACAGAGGACGAACATGACGTGTATCATGGCCGAGGCGGCGGCGGCGGCAGTGGTGTTGATGGCTCCGAGTCCTCCTGTCCGGGTGCTACTGCCTCCATTGGAGGCAAATCTGTGGACAGGAGCTCGTACCTGTGCTCACCCGGAGACATTGCCAGTGCAGATACTTCAGAAATGGAGGAGGGCTTCAGTGAGAGGTTGAGTAGATTTTCATCCGTAATGTTACACTTACGCTAAAACAGTAGAATCTACTGTTACTGTGTAGCAGAGACAAGCAGAGAACAGGCGGTTTAATGTGTGGTGGTAAAAGCAGAGTCTCACAGGAATGCCGTTTCTGGATCAATCTTTTTTCATGACTTTTCTTAACTTTTCTGAACTGATGCGGGCATGAAAATGCATGCTTATTTATGAAAACAAAGTCAGAGAATTCTGGTGAGGAGTTAAGCTTCATGTCTTGACCATTGCAGTCCGGAAGGTCTGGATCAGGAGGCCTCGGGCTCCAGCAGTGCTGCTGCCAGAGGCCGCGCTGCTGCTGGCAGGAAGCACCGCTTTGACTTGGCAGCTCGCACCCTGTTGGCTCGCGCTGGTGAGAAGGAACAGTCTTTTCTCCTCTTAACATTCAGTCAAAGATACCTTGTATCTTCCGCTTCCACCCTTCACTTGAATTTCCCTCCCTCGTTAGCTGGACTGTACCGCTCAGTCCAGGCCCACCACAGCCAGCCGCGCCGAGACGTCCCGGCCCTGCAACAGCAGCAGGACCCTAGTGCCCTTTACGACTTCAACCTGGATGAGGAGCTGGAAATGGACCTGGATGAGGAGACCATGGAGGCCATGTTTGGCCAGGACCTTGCCAGTGACACCGACATTCTGGGAATGTGGATCCCGGAGGTACTGGACTGGCCAACATGGGTGTGTGTGACTTTCTGCTCTGGCCGGAGGGCTGCCATTACCATTCTACTGTTTCACCCACAGGAAGTTCACCTGCACTGTTAGGTTCACGTCATAGTTCTAACTGGCATGAAATGAAGGACTAAATCTAACAAGGTTGTTATGCGGCTGCTGCTTGGAAAAGGCTGCATGTCTCTAACATCACACACTGATGGATGCTCTGTGGTGTGTGTTTCATGTAATCATGTTTTTTGTGTGTGTGTGTGTGTGTGTGTCACAGCACGTGTGTGAGACAGACGACCGAGATGAGGTGGTGGTGTGCGAACTATGCGAAGCCAATGTTGCCAACTTCAATCAACACATGAAAAAAAGCCACCCAGGCTGCGGCCGCAGCGCCAACCGGCAAGGTTACCGCAGCAACGGCTCGTACGTGGACGGCTGGTTCGGAGGCGAGTGCGGCAGTGGGAACCCATACTACCTGCTGTGTGGCGCGTGCAGGGACAAGTACCTGGCCATCAAAAGCAAGGCCAAAGTGCCAGTGGTGGAGAGGTAGGTTGGCTGTCTGGGGAGGCCAGTTCGGCATTGAGAAAACCGCACGACTGACTTTTAGCTTTGACCAGTAACCAATCAATTGTCAGCTTTGATGAGCATTTTCAGGGTCTCTCAGGTGACTCATTTAGATGATTAATGGGTAGATATCCCTATTAATGCAGCACAGCATGACAAACCTGTAGAGCAAATGTATCTTTATAAAACAGTAGAATCCTTACAGCGTTTTCCTCTGTGTGCAGATATAAGGGACAAGCTCCAGACCTGCTGGGGAAGCAGGACAGCGTCTATGAAGGTATTATGCTGCTGTATGACTCTGATCGGAAATGTCACACCATATGATGTCATCAACAGCTCAGCGGTGTGTGCGTGTGTGTGTGTGTGCGTGTGTGTGTGTGTGCGTGTGTGTGTGTGTTTCATCGCAGAAGATTGGGACATGCTGGATGTGGATGAAGATGACAAGCTAACTGGGGAAGAGGAGTTTGAGCTCTTAGCCGGCCCGCTGGGTCTGAGTGAGCGCAGAATTGTTCCTGAAGCCGTCCAGTTCCCGGACAGCGACCCTCTTGGAGCCTCCGTTGCCATGGTGACAGCCACCAACAGTATGGAGGAGACCCTGCTGCAGATAGGTGTGTTATCGATATTATTGTCTGCCCTTATAGGAATTATATCAGTACCTAGTCTCACTTTTGAGGAGAATTTGCCTGGACCCATCAGCCAGTTCTGTTCAACGGATTAACACCTCTATATTGATCATCGTCTCAATGTCGCTCACAAAACCAAGGTGGCCAAACATCTGCTGACATCTGCTGATGTCTGTAAACATCTCCTTGCATTTGTTTACGTCTGCAGATGTTTGCTAAAATCTTAACATCTGCTGACATTTGTGAACATCTAGCATCTACTAACATACACTGATGTCTGTAAATATCTCCTGACATCTGCTGACCTCTGTAAACATGTGCTGGTGGCCGCTAATGTCTGCTGGTGTCTTCTAACATCCACACACATCTACAAAACTTGAGAAGCTTCCCGTTGGTCCCCCCGTTACTCTCCGGCAGCATGTGTAACAGCAACGCGCTCGTTTTCAGGCTGCCAGACGTCAGTGGATAAGAGCTCATCAGGCAGGGTGACGCTCGGCGAGCAGGCGGCCGCCTTGCAGAATCCACATGACAGGGTCATGGCGCTGAGGAGGGTGACTGCGGCAGCCCAGGTGCTGCTGGCCAGGACCATGGTGATGAGAGCGCTGTCACTGCTATCAGTCAGGTAACGTTCACAAACACACTCCCATCTTGTATGCACTCCATCTTGAAGATGCCCTATCTCGAGCACACTCCATCTTATCATCCACCACCCCCAGTGGATCGAGCTGCAGCCTTGCTGCCGGTCTGGAGTCTCTGGGTTTGACCGACATCAGGACTCTGGTCAGGCTGATGTGCCTTGCGGCGGCAGGCCGAGCCGGTCTCTCCACCAGTCCCACGGCAGGCTCTGCCCACGCCGAGAGGCCGCGCGGGGCAGCCAAGGCCAGCAAACCCATCTCCTGTCTGGCTTACCTCAGCACGGCAGTTGGCTGCTTGGCCTCCAATAGTCCCAATGCTGCCAAGCTGCTGGTGCAGCTCTGCACTCAGGTACAAACACAACACAGTCAGACCACCTCTGAAGGCCTCACTCACTCCTCGGTGGAAGTGTCAAGTGTCTCTATGCTTAGTGACAGCCAGCTGTTGAGAGGCGGCGCTATAAGCTGTATTTGTGCCATAACAAATAGCCTAGTATTCATCTTAAACCACAGTGATGAGACACGAGGCCTCCAGTCACAGACCTTCACAGTGTTTACGTGAATGAAATATGCCCTTTTTTATGAAAGACATCTATGATAAACTGTTTACTTGGCCAAAGAAATATTTTTTTTTCCATGATTGTACCTGTTTACATGCAGGCACGTGTCATCATTTTCCAAAGTTGGCAAAGTTTTTGAAATTATATTACTGCATTTTCTAAAAACCTGTTAATATCCAAATCTTTCATGAAGTTTCATTTATATTTCTTCTGGTGACATATCCAATCAATGCAACAATGTCTAATGTTTAATAGCTAATAAGCCTAAAGACTACTTCACAAAGTCCAAACACAGGATGCTGTTCACACGAACCCAAATTGATAATGTTATCACATTTGCTGCAAACATGTAATATTAGCGTGATTGAGGTTGGACTTCATGGAGACATAGGAGACATATCCAACATTGTAAATGAAAAATATTTTCTTATTGTTATATGCTGGAATTTGTGATGGTTCAGGATTGTAAAGTGGTAATTACAGTGTATTCTGGAAAAGACATGTGAGACACATTCAATTATTTTTTTATTTGCATGTGTGGAGGAGACCTTGTTTTCTGATTGAATTCCATTGAATCATTCTTAGCATGAGCATCACTGTCTCTTAGCTCTGCTGGACTTCAAACATGAACCCTGTGATTCTGTGGTTTCATCAGCAACAGAACATTTTAAACATCACAGCAGTGTAACAGCATTGACTGTTAAATTACAAAGAGAGAACCACTGAAAATTTGCTTGATTTCTTTATACTTTTGTGAGTTGGGTTTTCCTTTGAAATCGCTGTTCTCATCAAAAGCCTAACTAACTGCTGTAGTCTGCTATCCAAACCAGTTCAGCTCCTGCTTCTCATCCGAGCTGCTGGTCTTTTGCGTTCATTTGCAGAACCTGATCTCTGCAGCCACAGGTATGAACCTGACCACAGTGGATGACCCCATTCAAAGGAAGTTCCTGCCCAGCTTCCTGCGCGGCGTAGCCGAGGAGAACAAGCTGGTCACCTCTCCCAACTTTGTGGTCACGCAAGCTCTGGTGGCTCTGCTGGCTGACAAAGGCTCCAGACTGCGACCTGCTTATGACAAAGCTGATATGGAGAAGAGAGGTTTGTAAACGTAGACGAGGACTGCAGGAGATCCAACAGTCATTATTTCTGCTGTCTTTTTGTCAAGTAATGTTTGTGGAACCATGTGATTTGTTTTCAGAATTGTGAAAATGAGCAGTTAGCATATATGGCGCCATCTTGATTGATTTCACTGTCTATTAGTTGATTATCTGTTAGATATTACTATTTTTTTGCCCTTCCATTTTTAGTTTTGAACACAGCAGTCTTAATTATTGAAATAAAGGAGGCGTTGATTTTATTTTGTGTGTAATGCAGGGTTACAGTTAGTGTGTGCTTATGTGTTTTGTACTGTTTCAGTTAGAATTATCTCACTTTGATGAGCAGGTATTTGTGTAATTCATGTAGTGATGTCATCATTCATCAGTTATCCTTCATGGTTTAGGCTGTGTCTCTAAACTTGGATCACCCTTTGGATTTTCTGTGCTTTTGTGTCTTTTTCATTTGTGTACCTTCCCTCACTCACTGGCCAACCTTGTCACCTTGTGTTCCATGTCGAGCAGGTTTAATTGCGCATTTATATGCCCATCCTTCCCATAATCCCTCCGCTGTAGGCCCTCTGGAGCTGGCCAATGCTCTGGCGGCCTGCTGCCTGTCCTCTCGGCTTTCCTCCCAGCACCGCCAGTGGGCCGCCCAGCAGCTTGTCCGCACGCTGGCTGCCCATGACCGTGACAACAGCCAGAGCCGGCCACAGACCTTTGCTGATATGGCAGGGGACCTCAGGAAGTGCTCCCTTATCAAGCTGGAGGCTCACCAGAGCAGGGTCAGTTTAGCCGGGAACAGGGTCATGTTTCTCCAGTTTAGGAATCATAGGAGTTTGGTGTAAACTTTTAAATATTGGTGGATTAATTGTTTGTTCCCTTCAGGTCATAACATGTGGCTGGTGCAGCAAGAAAGGCCTGCTGGCCACAAGTGGCAATGATGGGACTGTCAGGGTGTGGAATGTTACCAAGAGCCAATACACCCTCCAGCAGACCTGCATCTTTAATAAAGAGTAAGATGCTCTGTGACTCGTAAGAATCACACATGCTCTACCTCCAGAACCCTCTGAAATCCCACAAACCCTATGTACTATTCCTTAAATACGTGCTAATAATACAGTTGAGAGTATATGAATTCTTTCCTGTAGATTTCACATCAGTGTTTTACGCTAAAGAAATAAAGCATAAGAGTTTAACCTTCTCATGAATGCTTGTGTTGCTCCATGTTACCTCGGTGTGCAGAACAACTGTCTGAAGTGATGATATGCTAGATGAAAGCTAAAGGAATTTATTCTTGTCTTCTTCTGTGCGATCCTTGGTTTTCTTGCATCAGTGATGGATCTTCAGAGGAGGGCATGCCTGCGTTTGGATCACCCAGTGATTTTTGCTTGTCTCTTCTGGCCTGGAGTGTCACTGGAAGATATCTGGCCTCTGCTATGGAGAAACTGGTCAACATCTGGCAAGTTAATGGTAATCATTCAGCAGTGTTCATTCTGTACAGTTTTATTTCATACATTATGCTAATTTGGTGATTTAGGATAAAATAAATGGTGGTCCAGCTGGTGTTGCTGGTCCTCAGAATGTATTTCTTGTTAAAAAGAAATGTGCCTCAGAAATCTAGGTGATCCCATTGATCATTTCCTCCCTCCCAACTCTGACAATCTGCCCCTGGCCACTTTGAGTGGCATCACGCATGAGAGGCTCAGTCACAAGTTGACATATTGTCAAGCAAATGTGATTCTCTGTATTTGATTCTGTACTATTTGGTTCAACCCACCATCCCTGATTTTGACTCTCTAGAGTGCAGTGATATGGTGTACAGTGGTGGTCTCTCATTGGTGACCTCCACTCTCCTCTTCAGGTGGTAAAGGCCTTCTTGATGTGCAACCTCACTGGGTGTCAGCACTGGCTTGGCCTGAAGAGGAGGCAGAGTCTTTGTGGTGCGGGGAACCCACGGACATGCTGCTGGTGGGTCGGATGGATGGATCACTGGGCCTCATTGAGGTGCTGGATACCTCCAGTATGCAGCGCACTGAGCTGGAGCACTGCTACAGGAAAGACGGTAGGAGGGCTGTGTTGTTTGTATGTTGATGACATCTCTGAGTTCAGACCCTAACTCCGAGCGTAGGTCGTTTACATCTCATGTAACCTCCCTCAGTGGCAGTGATGTCCATCGCCTGGTACAGTGAAGATAAACCTTTCGCTGTGGGATACGCAGATGGCAAGCTGCTAATTGGATCCAAAGAGCCCTTGGAAAAGGGAGCTGTTGTGGTCATCGATGCACACAAGGTCCAGCAGCAGATAAAATTCTAGTAAAGAACATAAAATCTAAGTGTTTGTTGCCAAGATGTTGAGAGTTGAATGTGCATGTTGTTTTCTCAGGAGTCGATCACCGGCATGAAGTGGAGTCCTTCCGGTCAGATGTTGCTGACTTGCGCCAAAGAAGAAACGGTGAAGCTGTGGGCCAGTGTCATTTCCCAGAGTGATTCTGGTTCTGGGTGGCAATGCCTGCAGAGCCTGCGACAACCCTCCGTGGTGAATGGTGTGGCCTGGTGCAGCCTTCCGGGACGCGGCCCCAAACCACTCAGCATGCTCGCCATGTAGGTCCATTATAACTGAGTGAAGTCCAGGAGCAGGGTTGAAACTTTATGATAATGTTTCCTTGATAGAAACCAGACCGACATAGATTACAGCTTTGATCAGGGTCGAACCGTTACAGGCTCAGAAGTTCACTTTTGTACTAGATCATCTATTTTCCTGCTAGATTCATAAGCCCAGTAATTCTCAAACTCGGCATGTCTGAAATCTTCAGGAATGCAGAATTAGGTGGTTTTCACTCTGCTGGCAGTAGTTTCCCAGCTAATCTTCACAACAAACCAAGCTGTCACTTTGATTCACTCTCAGGGGAGAGACATGAGACCTTCCGTCACCCGAAGGCTGAACCTCCCCTTGTTTTCCTTTTGTGATTTCAGGAAACATTCCCCTTCTGAACCCTCAATGTTCCTAACACAACCGTGTTAGATAGACTTTCATGTGGTGCTGTGTGTTCCAGATGCTGCCAGAACGGTCTCGTCTCAGTCTGGACTGTTCCTCAGGTCATCTCCAACTATCCAGAATCCTCCTCCTCGGACTTGGAAGGATGGTGGGAGAACAATGCAAAACCTCAACTCATGGTACTTTGATTCACTGCATTGACTCCTACCTGCATAAAAGTGCAAATGAGTAGCAGTTGTATTCAAGTTTTTTGTTTAATCTTCGAAGCACTTCATAGTTATTGTTGTAGTTGTAATCTTAATTGTGACTGTGGTTGTGTTGCAGGCCTCCCGACGGTCAGGAGATGGACCATCATGTGTTTTCCAGCTGAAAGGTCACATCACTCCCGTGAGGACGTTAGCCTTCAGTCCTGATGGATTGGCTCTGGCCTCTGGAGGTGTCGGAGGCCTCATGAACATCTGGTCCTTGAGGGTGAGATACAGTGGAGTCAACACACACACACCTTCAACAATACAATATCTCATGACTCTGTGTGTTGATCAGGATGGCTCAGTGGTCCAGACTGTGGTGGCTGGTTCAGGGGCGATCTCAAACATTGTGTGGATCCCAGATGTGGGCGTGGCTGTGTGCTCCAACAGGTCAAAGGTAAAACACGTATCCTGACTGGTTCCTGCTGTGCCACCAGAGTGACAAAGTGTAAATTTACTTTTCCGCTTCATCTGGCTGGATTTTTCAGGATGTGCTCGTCGTGAACTGCTCCAAAGACTTCATTGCATCCAACCACATTCTGGCCACATGCCGCACGGCGTTGAAGAAGCAGGGTGTGGTGGGCCTTAACATGGCGCCCTGCATGAGGGCCTTCCTCGAGAGACTTCCTGTCATGCTGCAGGAGCAGTACGCCTACGAGAAGGTGTAGATCCTCATCTTAACCTTGATAATGATTTGGGTACAAAATCTGTATCAACCTTGAAACCTTCTGAGTTCATTTCATTCATCGCTGGGCGCCAAATGTGTTTGTCCTCTATGCCCTGGTCATTGTGAAATGGCATTGTGTGAAATACAGGAAGACATAGAAATATGCTTCATCTGATTGGTTCAGTATTACGCATGACTGCAAACCTGAAATTTAACAGTAAGGTTTTTCTCTCCAGTTTTATAATCGTTTGTTCTCGTCTCACACGGCAGCCTCACGTGGTTTGTGGCGAGCAGCTCGTCCACAGTCCGTACATGCAGTGCCTCGCCTCGCTGGCTGTGGGACTCCACCTCGACCAGCTGCTGTGCCGTCCACTGGTGCCGCCCTCCCTGCGACACTGCCCACCCGAGTCCGGCAGCGCCGTATGGAGCGCTGCGGAGTGGGCATGGTTGGACTGCTTCTCTACGACAGTCAAAGCTGCTGAGGCTCTGGCTCGAGGCGCCACCTTCCCTGAGTCTTTCTGTGTTCCTGACTTGGAGCCGGTACCCAAAGATGAGATGTCTTTGCTCATGGTAAGGCAGCCTGCTGCAGGAAATGGAGCTTATCACACCATGAAGGGGTTTGCAGCAACTAAAGGAAGCTTCTCTGCTTGGTTTCCAGGACAACAGCAAATGGGCGTCTGGAATGGATGAGCAGATTATGTCCTGGGCCACCTCTCGACCAGAGGTCTCCAAAGCCTCAATGAGTTTGCAGGTCTTCATTTCTCAGCTGGAGGCAACATGATGTTGATATATATGTGTGTGTGTGTGTGTGTGTGTTTGCAGGACTGGCACCTCGGAGGGAAGTGTGACGTGTTTCTGTGGGGAGCAGGACGTCATGGCCAGCTGGCGGAAGCCGGCAGAAACATGCTGGTGCCAACCGCCGCCGCTTCTTTCTCTCAGGCACAGCAGGTACATTCACGCCTCACAGTGAAACGGGTCCAGAGGTGTCAGACTCAGAGAGCCACCGGCATGAATTTCAGTGACACATTTAACATCTCATCTCATCGTCTTATGGGTCACGGTCGTGCTGGAGCCAATCCCAGCTGACAAGGGGTGAACGGCAGGGTACAAACACCCTAGAGATAAGTCCGGTAAACTGGTCTCAGTTTGTACATGTCAATGTACATTTACAATAAAAGCTGGAACCAAGTGCCTGTGAAATAGGTGCTGCCCCCCTGACTGAACTGCGCTAGTGTCCCTTACAACTAGCGCACATTGCGAGCAGCGCGAGAGACAGAAACATTGGAGGAATAGGTCATGTGACTCCTGAATTGCAAAGGAGACCGTTACATCATGCTGTGACTGCGCCTGGTTGTGGCTGCGGTGTGGTTGCGGTTGCATTGTGCCACGTTGGTGGAGTTTCTATTGCGGTCACGGTGAACACTTCTCAGAGTGATCAAACAGGAAGCCAAACATTGAGACAACATAAGGAATCTGCGGGATAATCAAAGGAAAAGACCTGCAGACCGTTGATGTTATGTGACAACGCTGCGTCAGTAAAATAATTTGGATTAACAACGGCAGCATGTCAGACATGAACTGGTCAGAGGATTTTCTCCATGACGACAGTTCACATAAATTCCAGAGTATAGCTGAATAAATTTCAAGACATGGAAAAGGGGATGCGGTCTTATAATCAGAGTGGTCTTCGATTTGCGTAATTATGGTACATGTACAGGGTTAACCACCAGGACCCCTCTTGCTCCACCAGGTGGTGTGTGGACAGAACTGCACCTTTGTGATCCAGCCGAACGGGACGGTATTGGCGTGTGGGGAAGGCAGCTACGGCCGTCTGGGTCAAGGCAACTCTGATGACCTGCATGTCCTCACTGTCATCTCAGCTCTTCAAGGTGCTTCTTCCGTTTGATTGTCGGTGTCAAGTTCGTGGAGAGTTGGATCATTGCATCCAGTTTCAGGTCTTTGAATTCTGCATTGGATCGAGTTATTGAATTAAAGCTGCAAGCGGTGCTAAACAGCCCTGCCCGAGCCTGTGGATAACAGGTGTGTCGTGGACACAGCAGTGTTACTGCACTGGATCTCTCCAACATATTATTACTGTCACTGTAACATATTACTGCATCCCTTTAACATTACTCTGCTACATCAGCAGGTGCAACCGTGGCGTTGTTGCATTCGTGCCCTGGTTTGAAAAAGCACAACATGTGCAAATCGCCAAAAATGAGCACGAAATTGGCAGACTTCTTGTATCAAATTTCATGGGGATGAAAACGGCAACCAGGGCTACTCTGCAGTTTCATGCGCCATTGAGCATGTTGAGGCCCTCAAACATGTGATCCTTTTGCATCATGATGATGATAGTCCTAGCAGTTCCAGCAGGACCCTTATGAATCTAGTTTCAGCGGTGTCTCTCTCCGCCGCTGACCTGTACACTGATCGCGTCATTGTCCCACCCAACGCAGGTTTCGTCGTGACTCAGTTGGTGACATCATGTGGCAGCGACGGACACTCCATGGCTCTGACGGAGAGTGGCGAAGTGTTCAGCTGGGGGGACGGCGACTATGGCAAACTGGGCCATGGGAACAGCGACCGCCAGCGGCGCCCCAGACAGATCGAAGCGCTGCAAGGAGAGGAGGTGGTGCAGGTCTGTGAGCCTCAGTCAGGTCCAAGTATGTAGAGGTGAAAACTGGAGCGGTGGAGAAGCAGTTCAAATCACGGACCTGTTTTGTCTTCTGGTCTCCAGATGTCCTGCGGCTTCAAACATTCGGCCGTGGTCACCGCTGATGGGAAGCTTTTCACGTTTGGGAACGGTGATTACGGCAGGCTGGGTTTGGGCAACACCTCCAACAAAAAGCTTCCAGAGAAGGTCACAGCTCTGGAGGGATACCAGGTCGGACAGGTGGGACATGAACGCATGGCCTAGAACCTGCCAGAGGTCAGAGGTCATGTTCACAGCCGGTGCGAATATTGAAAGCAGTTGAACATCAAGAGTGGAGATTCAACTTGAGCCTACTCGGCTTACTTTTTCGCTTCAGTTCGGTTTGTTGGTTGGTTGTTAGTAGATGGCTCTTAGTTATTATTAGCAAAACCCATAAACATTGAACATACTGTATACATGTACATATACACGTGATATACTGTAATTTATACATATATATCAACAGTATACACACTTATCCCTCAATACATGGAAGCATAATCTGTATACACATATACATACATACCGTTCATATAGCTAATTAGTCACTCACTCATTTCTGCTGAAAATAAAAGCTAAACTAATGCTGTTATATAGGAATTTAGCACTAGGTAATGTATACATTTTTATTCAACAATAGAATTTTTGCAGTGATATTGAAATATACATTTTATTATTTACTTAATGATGGTGTAACATGATATATGGAGAGGCCATTACAATGCACTTGCTGCTTTGACTGAAATTTCTGCCAAACGTGCGCAAAGTGAAAACTAGAATACACGACCCCAGTGACTGTTAATTACGTTACCATTAAAAATTACAATCAGAACCTCACATTTGATACACAGACAGTTAAAGGTTAAAATTCACCTCGAGCGGGGTCACTCCCAGCCATCACCGCAGCAGAGATCTACATCAGGAGAGCAGTCTCGTGTTTGTCATAGAGGCGCTCTGGACACTGTAGATGTCCCGCACAGTCGGACTGCACGGTGCAGTCACAGAAGCGGTGCTGCGCTAACAGGCAGTGATAGCAGGCAACACGAGCTCACTGGGTGCTGTCTAACACTTTTAAAATCTCGTTGTCTTGCCAGATTCCAAAAAATATATAACATGATGAATAAATGCAATAAATAAAAGTATCTCCTACGTACCTCGAGTTGGACCTAAACAGCAGTGAAAGAGCAGATAAGTCGGCTGACTGATGTGTTTCCTCTGCAGGTTGCTTGTGGGTTGAATCACACATTGGTCGTCTCTGCTGATGGAATGATGGTTTGGGCTTTTGGAGATGGAGACTATGGAAAACTGGGCCTGGGTAACTCCACAGCCAAATCCTCACCTCAGGTGGGTTAGGGTTAGGGTTAGCAAGGACCCGCTGGGTAATGTGACACGTAACAAGCTGGGTGATGTTCCGTTGTTGCAGGACAGGAAGTGGTATGTTGTTTGACTAACAATCTCCAATATTCCAACAGAAAGTTGACGTGCTGTGTGGAATCGCAATCAAAAAAGTGGCATGTGGAACACAGTTCTCCGTGGCCTTAACCAAAGACGGCAAAGTGTTTACATTCGGCCAAGGTACCAGTGTTAATATGGTGATGTGACAAATGTTCACCCCTGATTACGCGCAGAAAATGAATATTTATTTAATGATGTGACACACATTCACACCTGGAAATGTACATTACATGAATATGTATATGATGATGTGACACGGGTTCACACCTGATACTGCACAATACAAAGTACACGTTTTTCCGTCACATTACAGACCGCTTGATTGGCTTGCCCGAAGGCCGAGCCAGGAACCACAACCGTCCCCAGCAAGTGCCGGCTCTGTCAGGGATCCAGGTCCAGGATGTGGCGGTCGGAGCCGAACACACCCTGGTGCTGTCTTCGGCGGGAGATGTCTACACATGGGGCAGCAACTCAGAGGGGCAGGTAACCAGCTCGCACACCACTGACAGACGCTGCCTCACCATGACATCAACATCAGCATCTGCTCTGGAACAGGAATCGATGTTAACCAGAAAGCAGATTAAGTATGCACGCACAGTGAATAGTGCTTATAATTAATCAATCATCAGAAATTGTATTGAATTGTTCACTGTAGAGAAAAGATCATGTGGATATTCTTGGTGTCTGTGTTTCCTTGGTGGTCATCTGATCATCCACTGAATATCTGAAATATCTTACCGTTTACATCTACTGGTTCTCATCCTACGTGAGCCTTAATTCATTCACCTTGCTCACCTCATCTGTGTCAAAACATAAACTGAGAGTCACACTTCCTCTATCGTTTCCTTTCTTTATGTTGAGGAAACATGAGTATTTTCATGTGAAAATGTGATGACATGCTGCTTCTTTTAGCTTCAATTTAAGCTTTATGAATGTATTCATGTTGACCTTGTGTGACCTCAGCTGGGTTTGGGCCACACCAACCACGTACGAGAACCCACACTTGTGGCGGTGCTGCAGGGCAAGAACATCCACCAGATCTCGGCTGGACGCTGCCACAGCGCTGCATGGACGGCTCCGTGTGTGCCGCCACGAGCACCAGGTGCCTATCTCTCTCTCTCAATTATACTTTATTAATTCAATTATACTTTATCAATCCCTAGGAAGGGTTCCCTCAGGAAAAATTAGCTTTCCAGCACACATCATCAACACCAAAACAGTAAAGTAAAAAGTGCAAAAAGTGCAAGTTATAAGAAAAGAGTAAGAATAAGCATAAAGAAATGCAATATAGAAAAACATCAAAGACAATGGGTAAAAAATATGCACACGAGGTAGACAATGTTATAAAAGTGGTTAAGTGGCAGCAAGGAAAGTGCTAGTGCAAAAGTGCTGCAGGATCCCCATCCCCTCTCCTCCCGCGGTCCCTCCCCCTCCCACCGAGTGCAGAGTTGTATAGCTCGATGGCTCGTGGGACAAAAGAGTCTCTGAGGAAGTACAGTCTGCTCTGGCCCCTCTTGTATAGGTGGTCTGTGTTATACGTCTAGTCCAGTTTACGGTCCAGCCACACACAGTGTCCACCTCCTCCCCCCTGATCACCACTGGACGCGGACATGGCCTGGACTTTCCAAAATCCACGACCAGCTCCTTGGTCTTGGTGGTGTTCAGCTGCAGGTTGTTCTCCTCACTCCAGGCAACAAAGTCTCTTATCAGACCCCTGTACTCCCCCTCTCCATCATCCCCAATACATCCCATGATGGCTGTGTCATCAGCGAACTCCTGTCTGCTTAAACAAATTCACATCCATGTTGGTACCATGCGTTGTGGTCTTCTTCAAAAGTCACTTAAAACCAGAGCAGAATGTGGTGGAAGAATATGTGTTCGTTTCTGTGATGCAGAGACTTTTCCTTGATTTGCTGAGTTGAAGTAGAATTAGCTGAAGTTGATTTAATGTGCATTTGAATGTTGTTTGGAGATTCTTCTCTACTCAGTCTGACCCTGGTTCTTCTCCAGGTTCGTCAGTTCCTCTCCAGCTGGGTCTGCCGGTGGCAGTACCTCCTCAGTACAGTGGGCTGAAGGAGGTGAGCATTGAGGCAGTGAGAGCTCGCCTGCGCCTCCTCTACCACTTCTCGGACCTCATGTACTCTTCATGGAGGTTGCTCAACCTGAGCCCCAACAACCAGGTAGACCACCACTCACTCACTCACTCACTCACTCACTCACTCACTCACACACACACACACACACACACACACACACACAGTGCCCGCTCTCTCAC
>CAAKHG010045103.1:0-19497 GCA_901007715.1 Dactylopterus volitans
GGGAGTGTGTGTGTGGTGGTGGGGGGGGGGGGGAGGGGGGAGGGAGGGGGGGGGGGGGGGGGGGGGGGGGGGGGGGGGGGGGGGGGGGGGGGGTAAGATAACAGAGTGATACAATGGAAGGGGACAGCAGATGAGTTATCAGGTGGGATTAACTTGATGGGAGTGAGAGAGGGAGGTTAGGGCTCGGTGCCAAGTGGGAAGTGTATGAATCGTTTGGATGCCTCCATCCTCCTGCACTCTTATTGCCCTCTTATTGGACAACATTAGGGGGGTCTATAAATAGGCCCGCAGTCTGTGAAACGGAGAGCTGAAAGTAGTAGTAGTAGCGAGGAGCCGTCTGACGTGGAGTTGTAAAGGGGGCAAGAAAGTTTTGAGAAGCCTGGAGATGGTGTAGCATTCAAATCATTAAAATCTGGAACATTAGAGGAACGAAGGATAAGTGCTGTTAAGTGCTGATATATTTGATGTCAACGTAAGATGAATGAGCAACACCAGAGGGCTTGAACCCCTGTGCTACAAGGTGCTACAAGGAACTCTTTATTGCCATCGCACAATTAGTCAAACACGATTCTCTGAAGACATATTTATGAGTGATTGTATTTTGGAGTGTACCTTAAACAACAAAATGCATATTTTCAATATAGCAGGCAGATTTGAGCGGCAATGTTTAAAGCGTGTTTGCATCAATAACCCCGAAAAAATAAATCTTCAGAAGTGTGTGTGAATGCTGACAGCCGAATGGGACTGTAAATGCAACTCTGCCAATTGCTAAATGAATGCTAAAAAGAATGGGGGGGAAAAAAAAAGAAAATAAAAGCTGAAAGAGAGCATAGATGCCATTGAGGAGCTGCGGCGTCAGAGACCTGAACGTTTTTGTAAAAGCAAAAAGGGCATAAAAAATCTCAAATAAAGAATGCATTTATTTTGAGCCTAAGCTTGATTATTGAAATCAAACGAGAGAACTGGTAGCATTTCCTGCACAAGACGCCTGTGAATGATGAAATGCTGAATTTTATTGCTGCAGCATTGCGAAAAATGTAGAAAACCTTTTGAAATGAAGAACAAATGCCTTTAGAGTGCGGAAGCTGCAGAAGAAGCATAAAAAGTAGAGGGCAACAATTTGGTTTATTTCGGTGTCAACTCTACATTGTCAAGTCCATATTTATATGGTTTCTGTAACTTAAAGTACACCTCATCTGTATGTTTATTTCAGGTAAGCCATCTTTAACTTGTCACTGCGTATCATTTGTGTAGCAATGAAAAATATACCACATTTGTGAACAATGTCACTTCGTGGGAGCTTGAGAATTGAAAACGCCAGGGGGCCAGTGACCGATCCCTGCGGTACACCAAACATTACTACGGAAAACTCAGAGATTCTGTTGTCACTCGCAGCGGAGTTTTACTTAGTAAAGAAGAATGAAACCATGAAAGCATATTGAGAGCAATATGCTTCTCCAAGAGATTTAGAAGTATTGTGTGTTGTCTTAAAACCAGCAAACAATAAAAAGTACGATAGGATCATCATAATCATCATGATGGTCTGTATTTGCAAAGGGGTTCGCTCTTTTTCCCTCCCCTCTGTACATGTCAGGGGTATACAGTGTGAGGTTAGCAGTGTGAAAAAAGAAAGGTGGATTGTTTTTATTGACGTTCGTTAAGTTGGAGAAGTATGTCGTCCTATTTTCTGAGAGTGCGTGACTATTAACTCTTAAAAACCTCGGTGCAGGCAAAGTGGAAGGCTTATGCTTATGTTGCCTTTAAGTCTAAGTGCACAGATTTCGTTAGGAAATCATGGTTCCGGATTAGATCTGAGTTGAGTCTGTTTCATGGTTGCAGGAGAGACGGAGTCAAGCGTATTGAGCAAGGCACCCTTCAGAATGTCTGTACAATTATGAAGGGAATCGGAATTTGCATAACAGAAGCCAAGTATATCAGGTAAACACTCAGCCGGTATGGATTTAGCAGTGGAGTCAATGCGGCGTTAAGATTAGACTCCAACTTTAAACACATAATTGGAGCGCAGAAGGTAACGTTGAACAAGTTGTAGGAGAAATTGGACCCTTCAAAATAGTCGGAGGCATAATTAACCTTGATCCCCTTTGTGAAAATTTGGTGAAGAATTTTTCCGTGGTTGTGAGTGGAATTCTTAACATGACAAAGTTCCATAAATTCCACTGCTCTCGGCTTTGGGTGTCTGTAAATGGTTAATGTCTATAAATGTTTGGTTTTTTTTTTTACTTCAAATAACCATGACTAAATATTCTGAATTTGTGAAATCTCTGTAAGTGCACTTAGTGCGCTGATCGAATAAGAGAAGATGGTGGCTATCTCGACCCCTTTCTTACCCCATCTAGCAGAAAATTAGACACTATGTTCCGGGGGAGAAGCCTCACAGAGTGCCACTGCAGCAGTGGATGAGAGCCAACATTCCGGAGCCAACATCCAGTAAGAAATACAAATCGTAGAACATATTGAGGAACAAAAGCGCGAGCGTCATCTGAGGCGGATGTGGAAGATGTAAAATCGGACTTATTGAAGCTGGGTTTTTTTTGTTGTTGAAGTGGTGAGGGAAGGGGGAAAAGAATCAACTCTTGAATGCATCATTATTTTTTCTTTTGAAGGATTATGTCTTGGTGCAGAAAAGTCAAGAATCTGAATTCTAAAACTGAATTTTAAACAATGAAACAACTGAAACAACTGCATCGTGCCACGCTACGGCAACACGGCCGACCTCCGCGAGCGCGCGTGCGATATGCCTGTGACGTACGCGCCCCTGACTCCTGCGCGTCCCTCAAGGCTGATCCAACCGAAATGGATGCATGACACGTGCTTCGTGTTGGCGTCCTAAGCTAGGCTACGTGCGAGAACATCCGAGCACTTGGCTCAGATGCGGTCGAGGGGGGGGAAATGAGGACCCGAGCAAGAGCTTGTTTCGGTGGACTGTTCTGAATAGGGAGAGAGAGACGCTTCCAGAAGAGACTCAAAATCGCTGATAAAGCTGATGTTGCAAGCTCAGCAGGCGGAGTGGAGCCAGGTATGGAGGCTGAGGATTCCGCTGAAACACCATGCCCCACAAATTATTGTAGGAATGGGTCCCGGGATGAAGACCGGCTTTCCACAACTGCTTAAAAAAAGTTAAAAGATGTCTCAGATCGTTTTCGGTCAGCTCAGACTTGCAGGCTTGCTGTGTTGTTTGTTCTCACAAGAGCTAGCTGCCATTTGGTGGGAGATAAGGGGGGTGAGGGCAGCAGATCTCCAGGTGGACCGTGGCTCCAGACCGAGGCGCGTTGCTGCATCGAAGGAGCTGATATTCCGGACTATGGAACCCCCAACCATTAATGTGGTTTGGGGCAAAGGGAATGTGGCTGTGCATTTATTGGGCAGGACAGTGATCAGGATCAGACGGGGTCGCTAATAGAGGTGGGATTCTCCTGGCACCTCGCAATTCGATTATGATTCAGCAGGCTGCGATGTGATGATAAAATGATTATCGATGCATCTTTTTTTTTTTTTTTGGTATATGGGATTCCTGTTTATTTTCCCCCCTCACTGTGTGATTGCCTGTCGTCGAACGTTCCAGCTCTCCCACCCACTGTCTTCAGTGATTCCGTGACTTGGGTTTTGGTCTCGGTGTAGAGTGTCGGGATCGCCGTGTCGGTAAAATATCTTCCAGATGGGACGTCGTATCTCGGCTCCGAAAGTCCTTGGCAGTAAAATTTTGCGATTGAGTTTGTGATTGGCTCCGGCGTTTCCGAGTTTGGTGGAAGCTTTGATGTTGCCTGCTCGCTGGCCCTTCTGGTTGGCAGGAACTACAACCGGGTGTTTTTCTTCCTCCTCCGGGTGGAAACATACATAATATGGCTCCTCATGTTTGGTGTGTTTCCAATATTTTAGTCTAGTTTGACAAAGCTGTCATATTGTGGCTCTTGTCCAGCTCCCTTTTCCCTTTGAACGTCCTAGATGCCGAAGTGCTTCCATACGCTAGCATCTAATGCTCGGGGAGATGTCGCGCTCTGCCATCTCGTGTCTCCGTTATGTGCACGCCATCAACTGTCTTGGCGCTGCACTCCAGCACTTCCGAGTTCCGCCTCTCGCGTGCCGTCGTCGTGAAAGTATCGGCCACGCGCCGCCACCTCGGCCCCCGGACGGTTTTCCGGTGTCGAGCGGGAGGACGGCAATGGACAGGTGGAGGGGGAGGAGGAAAACTCTCTGTCTCGGTTCATCCGAGAGGCGTCGCATGTCCTCCATGAGGTCAGCAATCTTTGTTTGCTTTCTGAAATGACTCACAGTCAGTGCGGAGCAGGGATGGCATGGAAAAAGCTCACTGTCAGCATTTGGAAAGAGTTAGCGGTCCAATGGCCAAATCCCTAAACCATGTCATAACATGCATTTAAAAGGACAAAGGTCAAACATAGGAGATTTGGTAAGGACTAGCCGAGCAGCCAGTGAGGGGCAGTGTTTTGCCCTTGTGTTCCACAGACTACATAATCTGGACAGTTTGCCTTTGCTTCCTCTCATTGTACAGAAATGAAGCCAAAATATCACAGATACGGATGCTGCCATCTTGCTCTGGTGGTGTCATCAGAGCCAGAGTCTGAGGAAGCGATCGGAAAATGGAGCCACGGTATCGACGTCCTGCCAAACTCAGCCATGAGTGATCAGCTCACCGCTGAAAACGCCCGTTTTTTTCCCCCCGCAGGCGGCACGGTAGAAAGTTGAGCGTTTCGCGTCCTCTCCACTTCTTCGTGAACGGCTCCTGAACACAAGCGCGTGCGAGTGCCGGTATTCCGCTCAGGGTTGCCGTTTCGACAACCCCGCGCCAGTTTTTTTTTTTTATCGCGTCAGACTAAATAAAGCCACGCTCGCCGTCTGAAGCGCGTGCAGCTCGTCGTTAAACTCACCCGGCAGAGTTCTGGAAGTGAAAGCTGCCTCGGAGCTCAGCGTGACGTTCCATCCTGATCTACAACTCCTCTTTTTTTTTTTTGATCTCCTCTGACCCCTTCCACTTCTTCCCACTCAGTCAGTTCATTCAAGTCTCTAATTATGTTCACCAGCTGAATGAGTTGGGCGGGTGGGAGTGGGAGTGTGTGTGTGTGTTTCTCTACAATTGCCCGCATGTTTAAGTCTGTAATTAGTACTATTTAAGATGACAAAAATACAGAGAAAATGCCATGAGCAGCAGGCCCAGGCTGTGCGTAAGTGTGCATATGGGCCATTGGAGGCGGGATGCACTACAGTTTTCTTTATAAGTAATCTTGTTCCCTTCTCTCAGAGCTTTGGGAAGGAGGTCATGGAAACGTTGCCGTGGAGAAGAAAAGGGTAATACGTTGTCACAAATGTGCGCATGAATGTGTTGATCGGGATCCCTTCGAAAAAGGAGCCGGCTGGCCGGTTAGAAAGCCGGGCCGGTGTTTGCTGTGCTGCGTTTGCGCCCGTGTGTGTTTTAGAAGGTGACTCATCGTTTTTATTGGTGCACGTACAAGTACAGTAACTCAACACCCATCACAACCCAGTGACGGAGCAGAGCAACACTCAAACACTCAGTGCTCTTTCCACGTCTCAGGGAGCCACTTTTCTTTTTCTTTCTTGCTTGGGGCTGTTTTATTTTTATTTTTTTAGGGTTCAAACTCCGGGTTTGGGTTAGGGTATCGGCTAAAGTTTGCCAAATCAGAGTTCAAAAACAGTCCTTTGTTCAGACTTTGTTCATTTTCATCTTTTAACCCCACATTTTGCGTGCTGCCTCGGGGAGCTGCGATATACATTTCTCTCATAAATAAGCGAGATGGATTCAAAAACGAGGCTGCCCCAGATGAAAGTGTCTTCCCATTAACCATTTGTCCAGTCATCATAAATTGTGGTAAATACCCTCAGTCCATGATAAAATGTAGGCCTACCAAAGTATTTTGAGCCCAAACAATAGGGGGCGCTAAAAGTACTGCAAACGTGTATTTTAGAATCTGGTGGCTCCAATTTCACCAAAATCGGTTCGCATGCTCTTCAGACGAGCACTGACTGATACTCCAAATGCCAAATTTATTGGCACAAGTGGCTGTGGCCTATCACATATTGGCTAATACCTTAAAGGCCCCTTCAACTAAAAAAAATAAAAATCCTGCATGGACACATCCCTTGGACTCTGAACCGTATTGCAGTTAAGCATGGTAACAATGGATAAAATACTACAAACTGAATGTTTTTGGTTCCACCATCCTGCTGGTGTGAACAAAGAAATTAATGTGGTCCTCTTTTTTTGTCAAGCGTCATTTTTATCACCATCTTTGACATTTGAAGACATATAAAGTTTCAGTCGCTGCACTAAAGTATTTATGAGAAATTAAGTAAAATTGTTTCGGATCTGCAGTGCACTACATGAGGAGTAGAGGTTTTGATAATGTCAGTGCTGAACCACATACTTTGACCCAAATGCATACAAAGACATGGTGATTACAATTCTCAATCAGTGCCTTAATGGCATAAAGGTCAGCAAATGGGAAATCAAAAATCAGGTGAAGTTACAAGCCGGCAAAAGGCAAAGAAAAAGGTCACAAAATACCACAACTATCAGAAAACTCACAGTGGGAGACGCCAGGATGCTGCCACCTTACCGTTCCTCTTCCAGGTCCAGGTTGAGAGGAAGTCATTTGGTCGCATGTGGACACCTGAAGCTACGCATTTCACTTCCACGATCCGCATTCTTATCATGTATTATCTTGATTCCTCAGTAATTTTGGTCGTCGTTATCCGTAAATTCTTTTCGATTCCGGTAAATGTGACACGGCATCTGTCCATCGTGGGACATCGAGCCCTCCACTGCGGATCTTCCTCAGGTTTCCTCCCCGTTCCCCCCCCGCCCAGTTAAGTGTCTTCAGCAGAGTTTTTCTCCACTAAAATTAAGGGTGGAAGGACAGAGGGCCTCGCTCACTGTACAGATTGTAAAACCCACTGGGGCAACGCGGCTCGTGATTGTGTGCCGCACAAATAAAATGGACTCGGCTTGATCAAGGCAAACGGGTGCAGAGGGAAGGCAGCTCGGAGACCGAGTGCAGAAGGTGTTGTTAGTGTTATTAAACCTGCGTCTAATTACTTTGCTTACTAATTAGAGACAGGTGAACTACATTAGGGCAGAGCAGGTCGTCACGCAGGGGGGAGCACGCGGGGGCAGGAAGTGCGAGACCTGAAACCAGACAGGAAGTGAGTATCACACTAAAATAGGAAATGGAACACTCCGAAACATAGGAGAGTCATAGAAGGTGACCTGACCGATAAACGCTGTAAAGTCTCGGGAGGCCGCATTCATCCCATGATTGTCTTTACATGTTCAGCCGCTGCCAACTGTTAGTTTGAACTGATCTGATCACGGCGAGCAGCCTGAAGTTCAGAGCGATAATTGTTTTGTGAATATTGTAATTACTGCGAATGCTTGGGGGCGTCCACACGTGTCCAAATCGTACTTCTGCTTGTGCTCGGAGCCTCTGCATTCTTTAAGCTACAAAAGCTCTTCAAGTGTGAGAATGTTCAGCTTCGCGCGGCCTCTCTGACTCCCATTCAACTTTTCAAACGACTTGTGTACTTTTTGAATACTGAGGCACTTTCACACAGAGAGACGTCGTTGGAGGCGACTGGATAGAACCCTCAAATCCTTCCTCCACTTTGAAATTCAGCAGCTTCCCCCAAACTGTGAACAGATTTGAAACCTTAAACTGAAGACTTTCAACAAATTCAGTTTCCATGCGGATTATGAGTAACCATTTCTTATGGTCTTTGACTTATCACAGTTTATGTTTTATGCTGTTTTTGGACCATTTCACAGATACAGTGGGCATGTATTGTGAGAACCTCTGGACCTGGAGTCCAGAGGGTTTTCTCTATTCCCCCAAAAGTTTTTGCTGAACTGAAACTTATAGTTTTGACTCGTCACACATCAATTTTGGTAAAAAAATAAATAAAATGAATTTGACCTCTTTCAGAAGCTGTGATCATCTAAGCTGAGAGACTTATGGATTTTGCTCCCTGACCTGCTAGGTGTCCACAAGAGCCCCACTTGGGAGCCCCCCAATGAGGAAGTTGGGAGGCCCTCAACTTCCTCATCCACTTCAATTTTAAATTGAGACCATAATACTTTTGTATAATACTATATAATAGTATTATATAGTATATAGTATAATACTATATAATATAATACTTAAGTTGATCCATTTCTCACATTCTTTTGGCCCACACAAATAAAAATGATATCACTATGATCCTGAGAGTCTCTGCTCCCTGACAATATGAAGTTTTGAAGCCAAAACTGTCACGGTATTCAAATCAGACGCAGGAGTTCAAGGAGCGTCAAATTTCAGGAACTAAATATGTCTTCCTCTTTGCCATGGAGGGAAACATAAGGTTTGGGGGCCCAGAAGGGACCTTTGATTGTCTCTATCTGGCCTGCAAGATCCTCAAAGAAGACAAATGTTTCCCATTTGACCAATGCACATACCATCTACTTAGAACCTGCGGGTTGACTTTCAAAATAAGAGTCTCCACATGATCAAATGGGTACAATAAAATGGCACAGGTTGAATTTCTTAATAAAAGCCAAAATAACATGTAAACAATCCCTCTACTACTACTCTTAGTAGTACTACCACTTGTACTTCTGTTACTAGTGCTACTTATACTACTACGACTGCACTTTCTGTTAATATGATTACTTCTACTGCTACTGATACTACTGCCACTGCTATGACTACTGCTACTGCTACTTATAGTATTACTACTGCTACTTGTATTGCACCTACGACTGTGGCTACCGATACCTATGCTACTTATGCTATTACTGCTACTACTACCACCACCACGGCCAACATGATTTCCACTGGTACTACTACCAGTACTATTGCTACTTCTGCCACTAGTGCATCGAATGTCAGCCATTTTCAAAATACATTTAGCTATTTTCATTGTTACTTCAACAGTTTCGTTGAGTTCTCCGCAGTCACACGCATTTGCTGCAGGAAATGCAGTTTCCAGTTAGAAATATTGTTATTCCAGTATGTTCGACCAGATTACATATTTGCCTCAGATGAAATTGGTAGGAATCACAATATAGTTGTGTCGACTTAAAGCGTGATTCCATGGGGTCAATTGTGTTTTGAAAAAGTTGAAATAGCTCCTAATATAATGCATAAAATATACCCCATGATCGGTGATGGAATTGGCTGGTACTGCTAACAGTGACTAGCGGTCAATGCAAACAATTCTGATTGGAGCCTGTTGGTATTGAGCTGCACCAAGGGGGACACACGATCCTCTGTTCCCGCACTGAACTCAATCACTTTATATAGTAATGGATCATAGGTCTAATGTCTGAATGGACAGTACTAAAGGGACGACTTGTCGCCAATCTGAACGCGCTAGTGTGTTCTATTCAGCACTCCAAGCCAATAGGGGGCAGCATGTTACCACCAAGCTGGGGCGCCAACCTCTAATGTAGGGAACAAGGAAATGCTAGCTGCTTTAGCATTAGCCAGAGTGAAATTTACCAATAAATGTACATCTCAGCACTTAGCTTCAGTCACAAACTTATGACAAGAGAGACTGATATTACGAATGTAAGTGGCTGGAATGAGTTCACGAGGCTGGGCGGCTGTACTCTGCTGCTGCTGCTGCTGCTGCTGCTGCCGCTGCTGCTGCTGCTGCTGCTCTCACGCCACAGCGACTCACTCACCACTCACTCCGGAGAGAGATCGTTAGTATCGACTGTAACTACAGGCTCCGTGACTACAGGCGGAGCCCCTCCGGTACAGCCGCGGCTCCTTCCCACCACAGCGGCTCGCTCAAACATCGTCTCTTGAGGAACAAAGCTGCGTTGCGGGACAAGGCGGCCCTGCGCTAGCTTCTTCGGATTAGCTGCGTACGGTCCCCTTTTAATATGCACATCTGCCCTTGCATCAATGAGCACTTTATGCAAGAAAAAAAAAGCATATGCATATTTCCTGAAGAGTAATTGTTTAATGCTGCATCGAAAACAATGACAGCCAGTTATTCGGATGAAATAAGTGGATCGGTGATGTACGGGCATATCAGAACGAGGTTAGTTGCTAAGATGGTGCTTTTCAGCCTCGGCCAGTCTTCTCTCCATCATTCTGGGCTCCTTCTCCGTCTGTATCTCTATATCTTTATGTCTCTCATCCTCTGCTTTTCCTCCTTGACTTGTCATTCTACATTTATGATTGGCCTGTGATGTGTAGCCTAACAAAGGCTGATGGGGCATGTCAAGATGGCCACTGTTGCCCTGGTAACAGAATGGAGAGCTGGATGGGAGAGAGATTTTATTTATTTATTTATTTATTTATTTATTTATTTATTTATTTATTTATGGTATCAGTAGGACCAGTGCATTTGACAAAATGCGAGTTTGCGCTGTCCGTTAATTGATCACAAAACGCACAAATGAATGACACCAGCTGATGTTGAAATTGGTGTAAAATGAATATATAAGACTGAGGAAACGGCAGCAACTGTCGGGTCACACGTGAGTGACCCAAAGAACGGCGGATCTACAGGGCCAACTGGACGTCCTGGATGACTACGCCTCTCAAAATGGCTGCCACAGATTGTATGTTTCATATGTCATGAGGGGTCCAATCCCAAGGGGGGCCCCAAATGAGTGATACAAATGCAGCCCCGGGCCAAAGGTGGGGGCGGGGGGCAGAGGAGCTTAGATCCCAGTAACAGCTGTGCTCCAAAAAACACTTATAATCGCTCTGATTTTTATTTATTGAGTGATTTTTTTTTTTTTTTTTTTTACTTCTTCTATACATAAAGCAACATAAGCCATAAGGGTTATGAAAAGGCGACGTTGGGGCGGGCACAGGAGGGCGTACGCACCCGTGACTGCAAAAATTGCACACCTTTGACAGCAGTTGGCGCTGTTGGTAAATGTGCTTCGGTCGCACATACGATGTTACGCATTCGAAAAACCTTCAGTATGTCTGCCCCCTTTTGTTTTTTGTTTTCGACTTTTTCCAACTCCTCCCAAGGTTGCAAAGACCCAATCTGTGTCAAAATCGGAACATAAAATCTCGTGAATTTCGGTATGCAAAGTTATCAAAAAAGACTTTTCAGGACGCAAAAGGCACAGGAGTTATAAAGAAAGAACTTACCCCAGTGGCGGTCAAAACAGATTTGCATATGTTGCACATTTTGACAACCACAGATCTTAGTCACTGGAAAACCTCACTCAGTAGTTTCTGCTGCTGCGCCGAACCTGTGTGCAAAATGTGGCAGCAGTCAACCACTAGCTGGCGCAATTTTCAGAAAGTGTGGATATCCTGGGAACGATCATTCCTATTAACACGAAACTTGCCACAGTTGTCTCCCGTCGCCAACTGAGCATCTGTGCGCAATAGTATTACTTACATTTATTTTATCATTATTTTTGTGCCCCCTCTTTGGTCATTGCCCCTGCGAATGAAACCACAGCTATTATAATGTGCAGCCTTTCAATAACAAACATTATGAAGTGTTTTTATCTACAATTTCCTCCAGGATTAGAAAAGTATTTCTGATTCTGATTTTTAAAAAGTGCAAATGAAACGAATAATATCAACTAGTTCTGCTTTGATGCAGCTAATGCTAACCTTTTTTTTCCCCCTCTGATAGCATCACCATGGTAACCATGGTTTCATCGACTGCATGATGTCGCATGATCTGACACTGTATCGCGTGATCTGCCCTGACTGTACAACGTCGTCGTAGAAACTCAACACTGTCAACATCTATTTATACTTATTCACATTCCAGTCGTACCTTTGTGACATCAAAGCAAACAAGACTTTTTTTTTTCTTTTTATACTTTAAAGATATTCAGCTTTCCTACGCTTAAGCACCGAGGACATTGAGGCTTCGTTTTAGATTTTTCGACCGTCTTTGCATTTGTGTTTCAGCATTTTAGTTTTCACATGCACTTCCTGCAGGAAATGCTGTTTTTTTTTTTGTCCTTTTTATTACTGTTACGATGATCATAGTTATTATTATTGTTATTGTGATACATCGATCAATGAAACCAATTTGTACACACAGCACGCTGTTATTTGATCATTGTCCGTTTCCTCTCCTTCCTCTCTTGGCTTATTTACACCCACCCTTCCTTCCATTCTTTCCCCGGTCACACACTTGCCGTTCCTCGGTTGCTTTCTCAGTCTTAGAAAACAAGAAAATAAAAATAGAAAGGGATGAGGAGGATGAAAGAAAAATGAAAAAAAAAAAAAACATTAAGGAAAGGAGTTTCCTTCACATGAACAGGTTCTCCTCCTTTGGGTGTGGGGGTCTTCCTGGTTGAGGAACATTCCTGAAATCCTAGAAAACAAGTCGAAAGCATAAACAATTTCAACTACTGATAAATGACCTGCTGAATCATGGACGCCAGTGGTCCACTCTGATTGACTTATGCCCACAAATTTAAATCATGAGCACCGATTCCCGCAAACCTGTTGATCCTGAACAGCAGCTGGCTGCAGATCTCATGTGGAGACACACATGTGCGGCTCTGAGTAACGAAAAAAAGCTTTTTACTGAATTCTAAAAAGGAAAAAAAGGCATGCAGAAAATTAAATGTGTCCCGAGAAAATTATGATGATTAAAAGTTTTGGAGACAGTGTGTAAACATGATTGACACAACTTGAAGTCAATGTCTTCTTTATCATTTTGTTTGTGTTCTTTTTTATTATGTTCCAACTGCACATAATTGCTTCTGTGGGAAGAGTCTGTTTGAGTATTTTGGACAGTGACTCAGGTTTTGTCATTTTTAGACGTGTTCACTAATGGATTTACAAATGAATCAGTCAAGGTGTGTTTGGAGTCCCGGCGCTCAGCTTAAATTCCAAGCAGTTCACCAATAAAAATGTATCTTAAATTACAATATTCAATGTTCACCGTTTTCTCCTCACTGCAGGTGCTTGCTTTACCTGTTTTGTTGCAGATAGCTGTGAGGGGTGGCAGGGTATCGCTGTCGCTTATCGTTCAGCCCTCCAAAAATGAATATGCTTTTAGGGTAACAAAACATCAGGAACACCTCTCAGTATAGCCCAGTGCAGCTCGTCACAAATTGCAGTCCCAATAACAACCTTTTAAACAAGTCAACACCTCTCTCAAATTCAACATAAAACTCCTCCTGAAGGGGAGAATTTATTGCAGGGCTGTTGCATTACATTCTATGGTAAACGAGCAATGGTCATAATTTTATGCTCGATCTGTGTACTAGAAAAAAAGAACACTAAAATCATACTCTGTGATTTATGCTCGGTATCCAGGGATCTTAGACACAAGTGACGCTGTCCTGCGACGCTGCATCGCGTTGAAGCAATCGCGGGTTCGCATTGAAGGCGGGCGCACACGCTCACGCGCATGCACACACTGGGATCCTCAGAAGGTGTCCATCTTGACACAGTCGTAACAGGAAGAAGCATTTTTACCTTTCTGCTTTATTCCTGGCAAAATGGTTACTTTGTCAAACAAATGGGGTGCTTGGAGGGCCTGTTGGAATTGCAATGCGGCCACCTAACAACAAGAAACACATGAGTGGGAGTACCTGACATTCTTGTATATGTACGTTTTATTGTCTGCCAGTCAGGGATTGACTGATGTGCTGTTCCCGGGGCCGACACAGTCACATATTATTTAGTAACATCTAACCATCAATTTTTTTCTCCCAATGTTGAGTATATTTGCAGCAAGAATGAAAAACACCTTGAAATGTGCTCAGTAAAACGAGATAACATTCACATAAACCAGCAAGTAATGGAACGTCAGGGCAGCGCCTGTTGAATAAATAATTGAACATTTTAATTCATAAAAGCATCGGATATATTGATTAACGTATATATGATTTTTAATGTTGTGTTCATGTTCATATTATAGTTATCCTGTGCTGTTTTTAACACTTCGGCAGTGTTAGCGCCGCACGGACTCGATCACAGGCACCGTTGCTCACGTCCAAAATTTATGTCAAGGGCGGGCCAGGAGGGAATCTGAAACACTGCATAGAGATATGGGTGATATGCAAATATTATATGAAAAAAGGCTTCAGATGGGCTCGATGAATGCACAACAGTGGTATCACTGAATGAAGGAGCGGCAGCATTGTTTGCGAGTCTCGCATGCCGCTCGTGAGGTTTATCTGTGTATGACCGACATGATAAGACCGGTCGGCTATCGAGCACGAAAACACGTCGCTTGTCTGGACTTTGTGCTGTGGCACTATCCAAGGTGCTGATCCTGCTGCGAGAAGGAGGTGGAAGTTACCCCTAAGTTCTTTCTGTTTTCCGTATACCTGCAGTCGTGGAAGTCAAACACCCGTCTGAGTGACATGTTCTGTTCAGCAATCGATTTCAATTGTCTCTATACGATATACATGGTGACCCACGTTTTGTTGGTTCTGTGTTGATCCCAAACTTGAATACTTTGTCCAGATGAGGGCGGGGGGATGTGAGAGGATGGCAGAGCAGCCGAAAACGGTCTGTTTGGTGATTGGCGCGATTATTTTGCAGCTATAGAAGGGCCACGTGTTGCAGTGACTGCGTATGCAGTGAGCTGTTTCATCAAATAGTGCTTTATGTTTCCTCACAGTCACCTGAATGAAATCTGGTAGTCCTAGTTAACAAATTAACACATTTACAGAAACATTCAGTGAAGGGTTTAGTAAAACGTGGTAAGGATACAAATCTAAGTCTTCTCAAACATTTTTACTCCACTTATTTCATTTTCCTTGCATGACATATGCCACAGCTAGAGTGATTAGCATGGCCCAACAATGCCACTGGTCTCTTACTTCATGGAAAGCAATGCTACTTCCTGATTAGTCACAGGCAAAGAGTGGCTACCCAGTCACACGAGTGGACACAGAGCTGAATTCTCGTGACATACCGACAGATGTGACCAGGAAGCATTACTGACCAGAAAAGTGTCTCTCGGGTCACAAAATCTGACCGGTCCAAGATTTCAGTTTAACCCCATAATCCTCCAGAGTTGCACCTTCTCAATCTTCCTGTAATGGTGACTGTCCTGAGCCTGATAATGTGCTAACTGCGCCAGCCAGCTCACCAAAATCTACAGCATCCCCACTGTTCGCTCTCTTCTTCCCTGCCTCTCTTCTGCAGACCTATCCACAGGGAAGATCCTGGGGTGAGGTGACTGCGGTCTAAGCCTCTTCCAAGCTCCCTGTCTTGTGCCTTGAGTTTCCGACCCCACAAGTGTGTCATCAGCCGACCAAGACCTCAATGAGGTCTTCAGTAAAGCTTGAGCCCACCACGTCTCTGCCACGTCTGCTCGTATGACTGATCCACAGATCTCCTCCGAGTCTCCATTATCATGCCCCTTTTTCCGGTGCCGGCACACCAGAGAAAGGGGCAATGGAGGAGTCCAGAAATCCGCAGAGATGGGGGGGGGGGTTCTTTTTTGTGCAAGAGGGGCAAGATGCTACACACCTGAATTGACAAACAGAGGGCGGTTTATGTTTGGGCACCTTGATGGCATCCTAATTTTGGGAGAATCAGCTGTTTGTCAAGGCATGCCGTGCCATGTCCTCAAGACGTCCTTTCTTTTCGTGTTCGTTGTAACAGCTGGGAGCCCTCAAGTGAACCAGGACCCAGAAAACGGCTTTACGGGCATTGCAAATCTTTGCAGGTGCCTCATCTTGACCTGTAGGCCCTTCGCTGCCACTCTTCATTATCTCACTTCCACAGGAACCGTTATTGTGTGGACTCTAGAGGTTGAGCATGCTTTCCAAGGCGTGAAATGGCACTTGTGTTCTCCTCGCATCCTCACCGTCCTGATCCCAAGTTTTAGTTTATCATCAAGGTACACACCTTGGATGTGGGGATGGGTGGAGCTCTTTCATAATGCTCTAAGCTTTAGTACATCAAGTATGTATGCAGTCAGGGTGTCCATGGCGACCAGCCCCCTTTGTTTCTTGGGTTTGGTCGAGGGAGGTCATTGTCCCAGTGTGGCTTTCCTGGTTTGTAGGTCTCACCCTGCCACACGCATTCCAGCATTTTCAGAAGTGTGCCACCCAATCAGTAGGGCTGGCTCTCTACGCATTCACTGTGAGTGCATTCCTCCAATGCGGTTCGACGGTTCATTATCTGGTTCCTTATCTCCAAGGTGCTCGACCCGGCAGCTGGCCAGCTCTGCCTTGCTAGGTCCATGAGGATTGACCCTCATCTTTCATGTCTCCAAGATCACGCCATCAAGAAACAGTCATTGGCTCCCGAGCCTGAACCTTTGCTTTGGAGGTGAGCCTGCGCACCGGTTCGGAAGATAGGACATGGCCACCAATATTTAGTGTACTGGGAAGGTTAAGGAACAAAGGAAAGATCATGAGAACCAGAAAGCAACATTCTGGACCCCTCACTAATTGCGGACTTCCACACCCACCACCCTAAAGTCTGCCTAGTGCGTCCCCTTGAGGAGGGGAACGCGATGGTCTGTCTATATTCTGCACTCACATACTGTCTTATTTTCACATGTGCGTTCTGTTGATTTTGTTCAATATTTTTTTTTCTGCCTTTGCTCTGTTTCCCACTATGACTCTGCCACACCTATTTCCTGTTTGACAATCAACTCCTGTGTATATATATACTGTTCATTTTCACTCACTCATTTCCAGATGGTTTTGTTCCTCCATGTCTTGCAATGCAGTGCGTTTTTTTTAGTGTGATTTGATCAGTCGTGTATGACCGTTGCCCGGCACTGTTCCCGAGCCTTCCCGGCCCCCGTGAGTATCTTGATACTTGTTCAAACATTTGAGTCCCCTTCTGGATTTTTGAATTTTGGCATCGGCATTGTCTAACACCTTTGCCCCGCCCCCTGCCTACCTGGTTATAACCAGCGCCTGTGAGATTAAAGCCTGTTGTTTTGGACTGGAACTATTTGCTTATCTGATTCCTGCCTCTGAGTCACTGTTGAAGTGGGTTATCACAGATCACCATGGCTGGACACCAATACAAATCACTATTTACAACTGCGCACTGTCTATGCAGTCGTCCACGCCAGCCTTCGAATCAGTTCCATTACGTCTTTGTGTGTGTGTGTGACAACAATATCCTACAACAATAACGAGTTTTGTGGCACAATTCAGTGATGTTACTGCTTGTAATGTATCTTTTAATTGATGTGAAAGAAAAAGTTATCATGTCACAATTTTTTTTTTTTTTTTAGCCGGTTCGCTTCTGAAATTTTGGATCAACAAATGAGCTTGTCAGTGTTCGCTACATCCATCCTACATTATAACCATTGACTGCCTAAAACGTGGAGAAAGAAAAACCCATGGTGAGAAATAAAGGCCACTTTTGCATCAGTGAATCATTAGTTTGCAATTACACTCGCACCGATGCTGGTGTTCTCCATAAACTTAAATAAACCCCATTGTCCCATTAACTGGTTAGCTGCCAGCATAGCTGCATATTGCTGCAGCGAGGGGCATTATTTGGGCAGTTTCGATGGGACTGAGAGGCTGGTCATGCTCGTCATCGAGTGGTGCCGTCGCAATTCAAGTGCCGAGAATTGCGGCGCGTGTTCTAAGTTCGGCGGTGCCTCCTGCCTTACCTTCGAAGCACAGCTGTGCTTCCTCACTGGAGCTGCTCCAGTCTGCTGCTTTGTTCCATTGTAGTCGTTCTATGCATTGTAGTGAGTGTTGTCATATGCGAGCAATCAGATAATGCTGTGGGTGGACGTTGCTTAAAGGAGTAGTCCACCCAAAAATGAAAATGGGCCCATTGTCCATGCACCACTGTGTCGATGGAGCGGTGGGCGAAATGTTCGATTCCTTTCAACACTTTTGGAGTTTCACGGGTTAAACAGTTTTAAAGCCAAATTTAGTACAATGGAAGTAGACTGCCGCCATCGCTTCAAACATGAAAATACAACCAGAAAAAAAAAAAAAACACATTAAATACCACCATACTGCTCCTGTGGTGTCACATGTCTGTAAGGCCCGACATACAAATTTGACACATTTGCACCATGTTTTTAGCATAAGTGTTGCTGTTATCTTTCTTACCTAGAGCACCATTTATGTTCGCCAAAATCAGCGAGAGTCTACGTGCGAGCGTGAACGCCTCTCCTTGGCGAGAAGAATAACAGCCATGTTTAGGCTAAAAACATATTGTAAATGACGCCGTCGAATTGGAAAAAGCGCTTAACCCGCCCCTGCATCGGCTTGGATGTGATGAGTAAATTTTCATTTTTGGGCGAACTGCCCCTTTAAGACTATAGGTTGCTTAGCATACAGAAGCAGCTGAAGTACTGCATTTGTAAATTTATTTATCTTAGTGGATATTGGATTAAAAAAAAACAACCCAAAAGATTCCTACAGTAAAAAATAGGATCTGATCATCGACCGGGCTGACACGTTACAACCAGTGGTTGTAAGAGTCAGTGTGACCTGCTTTGGATGTTGGATCGGTGCAAACGTAACACTGCTGGGAGCCAGGCTGACTCAGCCTGGAAAGTCTGATAAAGAATTAGAATATTTCTGGTTTGGATTTTCTAATAATGGCAGATTCTTTCTCAATAGCAGGCATCGTGTTTGATTCACTGACGAGTTTAACGCCTGAAAAGTTGCACAGAACTGCGTTGAGGTCTGGGGGGGTTTTCAACTTTGCCGCGAAAAACTCGGCTTCTCCATGGTTGGGATGAGAAATAAACCAAAGAAGGAAACGGGGGCCTTGATTTATTTATCTTTTTTCATCCTCTCCTAATTGTCCCCGTTGACAGAATTAACAAATCTTTCCTCTCAGGGTTTCCATCCATTTCTCCTGGTGTCCTTCTTTCCTGCATCTGCTCCCTGACTCTGTAACGCTGACGTACGTTCCTCTCCCCTCTCTCTCTCTCTCTCTCTCTCTCTCTCTCTCCCTCATGCGTACATGCTTATTTGCCCAAGTTATCGCAGTGATTTAAGGCCTGGTGGAACCTTGATCCGTCATCTCTGCTTGTGCGCAGTTTTCCTGGGGTTTCTCCCGGTTTCCCGGCTGCCGGCTAGCGTCATTGACTGCACAAAAAAAAAAAAAAAAAAATATTGAAAGTAAGGCGAGGTTGGGAGGTTTGGGAATAGCGACGGTTGTACTTGCAGGTAACATAAAAAACAAATAAATGTTGCCACACTTTTCCTCTTTCTGCCATTTTTTCCACCTCTCTTGCTCTCTCTGTCTCTCTCTCTGTCTCTCTCTCTGTCTCTCTCTCGCTCTCTGTCTCTCTCTCCCTCTCCCTCTCTCTCTCTGTGCCAAGCCAACCACAGGAATGTATCTCGAGGAACGCCTGGCGAGACGAACTGGATGAAACAAGTTCAGAGCAGTGCTGGAGCCGTGCTGTCTCCTTGTTCTCCTCCTCACTTCCATCCCTTTTGCCTCTTCCTATGCCTTCCCCCTCCCTTTCCTATGTCTCCTACTCCATGTTTTCTCTCTGTCCACCTCCCCCCCCCCCCCCATCCCACCCCCCCCCCCCCCCCCCCCCCCC
>CAAKHG010045103.1:19517-30291 GCA_901007715.1 Dactylopterus volitans
CACCCCCCCCCCCTCTTCAGGTCGCACTCCTTTTTCCTGAAAACCCTTTTCCCTTTCGTTGCTCTTTTTTTTTTCTTCTCCTCGGTCTTCCTAACTTCTCCCTTTCTCTCATTTGTCTCCTCAATTTCTCTGGCAAGACACAGAGACAAAGAAATCTTTTGAATGCCTTTGCATGTAGGAGGTGGACCTCAAGGGAGCGGATTGTGTGGATGGCTGGCCTGCATATGAGCGTGTGTGCGTGTGTGTGTGTGTGTGTGTTTTAGCCTCTGTGTGTGTGTTTGTGTACATATTAAAGCCCTTTAGCCCCAAACTTGAGCTATAATAGAGGGGAAGGCAATTTGAGACACACACACGCACGCACACACACACGCGCGCACACACACACACCTTCTCCACATCAGACATTGAGCTATGCTGCGTTCTCCAACCATCTGTCAGTCACTCAGGCGGCACTCCTAATTAGCTTATAATGCCCCCACCCACACACACTTACACGCCACACACACACGCACGCACGCACGCACACACACACGCACGCACTTCTCTCTGTGAGCCTGTTTGTTATTCTTCAAAATAGGCCGTCAAGCATGGGGGTGGTTTTATATCTGCGTGTTTGTGTGTGTGCATTCTTGTGGGAGATAAGAGGTGGGAGCAGAATTAGGTCTCCTCAGGGGCACAGCGATGCACTCCCATCTTTGTCTGGGAGACAATAGAGCGCTCTGTGTGCGTGTGTGTGCGTGCGCGCGTGTGTGTGTGTGTGTGTGTGTGTGTGAGTGCGCACGCGTCTCCGTGGGCGCGCGTGCACGCCGATAGACATATATGTGTAAACGGGCTGCGTTTATGTGCCGCCGTCCTACCTTAACGGTACTTAAGGTGCTTTACACTGCACCACACTACATTACCCTTCTCGCCTCATTCACCCGTTCACACTCGCGCTCACTCACACATCCACGCACTGACGGATGAGGCCGCCATGCCTCAGGCGCCAGCCTGCGCATCGGCGGCAATTAGCTGTTCTTGCTCAAGGACGCAGAGTCGGGGATTGAACCAGTAACCTCCCGATTACTAGACAGCTATTTTACCTGCCGGAGCCGCGCCGCGATCACGCGTGTGCCTGGTTTCCATCTCTGTTTGCATGCTTCAGCCTTGCGTGTTCGTGCGTTTGGAATTGAAATGTGCGCGCACGGATAATGAGTTTCGTGTGTGTGTGTGTGTGTGAGTGTAAGACTGGTGACTCCTAACAGATTCCAAGGTCAAAGATCTTCCTGTCTTCACTTGAGTCTTTAACTGCCATGGGAGTAGCTCAATTTGCTAGCCTGTTTCTTTTTTTCAAAAAAGCCAAGAATTTATTTATTTTTTCTCGAATAAATGTAACTGTGCTTACATGAGCAAACGCCACTCAAACTTTCTGTAATTCTATCGGCAGAAAAAGCTTGTTGTATTGCCAACAAGTGCTAAATGGGAATCTCATCCTCAACAGAAATCATGGACCATAAAGTGTACTTGAAGTTCACTCTGTATATTTCTTGCTGCTGTTGTATACAACTACAATTGTGTATCAGCTGCAGGGAATAGTCGTTAAAATGCACTATTAACTGCAGTTTGAGCAAATTTTTTGATCACTACAATTACATTTATTTTGAATATAAAATCGTAAGTACCAATGAGCATATTGTTGACCTATTTTGAAGATGTTATCTTACAACTGGAACAAACAGTCTTATGCTGGTTTGGAGAGTCATTAACGGTTAAGTGGAATATTGCATTGTTAGTGTTGGATTTATCTTTTGGGTTTATCTTAAAAAACACCTACCCGCATTAACACCTAACCAGGCGGCCAACCACCATATCAGCAATGGTGTCAGTCCAGAAGCCCAGAATATTTCACTCGTAAGTACTAATTCAGACAGACAAATTACAAGTAAGCGAACAGGAGTAAGTCAAGAGCATGTGGTGACATTAATGGCCGTTATTTATGGCTTTAATAGAAATATTTTGAGCCACGTGGAGTTCAGAAAAATTAACATTTGATGAGGAGTTTATCAATGAGCAGTGATATATATATATATAAACCAGTTTACATGACCAACAGACACAGGAACCTGGGCTCTTATGTGTCACCAGCTGACAGGCGAACTTAAGGGGAGCTTCAGTCCAATGGTGGCTGTCATTTTGTTTCTGTTTTGGTGTCCGCCATTCCTGCCCAGTTAGGGTTCCCCTTTGCTCAGCTGAGCATAGTTGTGCAACATTTCTTGTCACTATATTACATGTGTTCATTTGATTCCTCCATAAAGGGGGGCTACATTGTTTGGAGTACCAATACACTAGCGCGTGTGTACTGTATCCAATTACCTTGTTAAAATCCTGAAAATGACATCTGCTTCTCCCTCATTTAAAGAAATTGAATTTATGAATATGTAATACCTATTTCGCAACTTTTTTTTTGGCTCTGGAGATCTCAAGTTTCCACATCACAAATGTGTAATTTGCACACTGGACCGGGATTTTGTTTCAGATGAGTTTGGATGTCACAGATCTTTGCAGCTTCACCGCTTAAATTCAGATTGTCAATGAGGGCAGCGCATGTAAAAACAGCTTTAAAATGTCAACTTCCTCATGCATCATACTGCAACTTAAACCCACGACTAAATGAAATCATATACACTGATCAGCCGTAACATTATGACCACCTACCTAATATTGTGTCAGCCCCCTTTTTGCTGCCAAAACAGCTCTGATATGTTGAGGTCTGGACTCCAGTAGACCTCTGAAGGTGTGCTGTGGTATCTGGCACCAAGGCGTTAGCAGCAGATCCTTTAAGTCCTGGAAGTTGTGAGGTGGGGCCTCCGTGGATCGGACTTGTTTGTCCAGCACATCCCACAGATGCTGGATCAGATTGAGATCTGGGGAATTTGGAGGCCGAGTCGACAACTCGAACTGGTTGTTGTGTTCCTCAACATTCCTGAAGCATTTTTTTTTTTGCTTCATGACAGGGAGCATTATCCTGCTGGAAGAGGTCACTGCCATCAGAAAATATAGTTTCCATGAAGAGTGTTCATGGTCTGCAACAATGCTCAGGTAGCTGCTACGTGTCAAAGTAACATCCACGTGAATGGCAGGACCCAAGGTTCCCCAGCAGAACGCTGCCCAAAGCATCACACTGCCTCTGCCAGCTCGCCTTCTTCCCATAGCGCATCTTGGTGCCATGTGTTCCCCAGGTACTGTAAGCGATGCACATGCACCCGGCCAGCCACATGATGTAAAAGAAAACATTATTCCTCAGACCAGGCCACCTTCTTCCATTGCTCTGTGGTCCAGTTCTGATGCTCATGTGTCGATTGTTGGTGATTTCAGCAGTGGACAGGGGTCAGCATGGGCACCCTGGCTGGTCTGCAGCGACGCAGCCTCAAACACAACAAACTACCATGCACCTTTCTATGAGAACCAGTCTGTCTTTTTCAGTTATTTGTACTATAGTAGCTCTTCTGTCTGATCAGACCACACAGGCCAACCTTCTGTCCCCATCTGCGTCAATGAGCCTTGTCCGCCCATGACTCTGTCGCCAGTTCACCTCTTTTCCTTGCGTAGACCACTTTTGATAGGTCCTGACCACCGCAGACCAGGAAACACCCCACAAGAGCTGCAGCTCCGGAGGTGTTCTGACCCGGTTGTCTCGCCATCACAATCTGTCCCTTGTCGAAGTCACACAAATCCTTACACTTCCCAATTTTCCCTGCTTGACTTTACTCTACTTTGGCGGCAGAGTGCTCATTTGCCGCCTGATACATCCCACCTACTCGCAGGTGCCATGGTAACCAGATCATCAGTGCTATTCACTTCACCTGTCAGTGGTCATAATGTAATGGCTGATCGGTGTATATTTGAAATAAGGGCAGTGGCAACAAGATTAAGAAGGCAGATGATAGATGATTTCTTTATTACATTGCACAGCTCTCATAACGCGTGTGGACAGTCTTGTGCAACTGCATAGGATTTCTTTCTCTAAATGGATCAGTTGTGCAGGACTTTCTGTTCTTTGTTTTTATGACTGCCGACAGTGGAAGCTGTGCTTTGAAAGGGTTACAAGGACTCGCTCTACCAAGGTTACAGCGGAGTGAAGGTGTTCTTTAGTTACCTGCGCGCACTTTTTCTTTTAGAACCATACCTGAGTGATACCAAGCTCATGAGCAAGCCTGAATGCATTTCAACAACGAGCCGAATTGTCCATTCTGTCGGTTCCTGCGTTGTCATGAAAGCGCTGTCTATAAAAGTGGGGAGTTCCTCTTTCTTTCTCCCTCAGTCTGTGCGTTTTCTGTGTAATTGTCCAATATCTCTTTAAATCACATACTGTTTGAAACGAGGTAAAAAGCCTGCCATTTTATCCTATGCTGCTTTAGTGGGCTGTGGGCGGGTTGTAATCACCATAAACAGGCATGGGACAAAAAGCTAAGGTGGCTTCCCGGCTAAGGCGAACTGAGTTTCCAGTGAGCAGACACACACACACACACACGCGCACACATGCCTACACACACAAAGAAAGGGGTGCGAGATTCGAAATTGCTGAGCTTATTTCTTCTGTATGGATGAACGACAACGTAAACAAAAGAAGTTTCATAATTGTGGAGTGGAGGCAGTGATGGGATGGCTGGCTGGGACTGCAGCCCGAGGTTGGATGGGGACATGGTGGGCGGAGCCAGAAGGCAATAAGTGTTTCTTGAAGCAAATGCGCGTGAGAGCTGCCGTGTTGCCAGCTTGGGCCAGTTGCCACTATTGCCAGCTGATACGACTGCTGCAGCGGGCTTCTGCTCCTTAGGGTTCGGCTGATGGTTGTAGGGGCTGGGTGGGCTTAGGGTTCGTCCTACAAACTTTGCGTAACATCTCCATGTGTACAAATTGGAAGAGACACTGCATGGCGTTATTAGGCTGTGTTGTGGTGTTTTTTACTAATGGCCCCAAGGTGGTGTGTTGGGGCCGCGCTTCAATTTGTCACGCAAATTCCGATTGAAAACTGTGCCAAATTTGATTTTACAACGAAGAATGGAATTGTAGAAATGCCATTTTGTAATCTTATAAAGCTGCATGTGAAGCTGCATGTGCAGCGTTCCTGGATTTGCTTCAATCGAATTCGAGATTTAAGAGCTACGGGCCAGTAGGCACTTCAGGCTCACCGATCAAAAGGGTGCTCACCAATTCCAACCATTCCAGTTGTATTGGTAGTGATACACCAATCATCTAATTACAGTATGCACCAACGTTTTGAAGATTAGATGAAATGTGTGTCAGCAGGGACGAACGTGCTGACGGAAAAAAAAAAAAAAATCCAAAATGGTGGATTTTCTTTCCGGGTCAAGTGGGCGGATATCAATGTAATCTGCATCATGTAAAGACCGCACCACGCTTTCCGTGTGATGAGCCATAACATGAAACATGTAACAACTCGGATACCGCGGCATGTTGGTACCACGTTTGATCATGTTGAACATTTCCACGCGGGGCCACCTTTTCATGAAGTATGAATGCCGCAGCACTTGCAGTCGTAGGGCTTCGTGGCTCTCGCACTTGTTCGGATGCAGCCAATGATGAGAGCTAATGCGAGGCGGGAGACGGGCGCCGGGGAAAGCTGGAGGTGTGAGGGAGCACAGCGGTGATTGGAAATGAGAGTGCGGATGTTTAGAGGAGGCAGGTAGGAGGACAGATGTTGCGTGTACACAACCCGCATGGATGCCGGGGAGGAGAGGAAAAAAAGGTGCATGTGACAGGGAGAAAGGAATAGACAAGAGGGGCGGAGAGGCGGGAGGGGAGGAGGTGAAGAGCGCCGTATGTCAGCCAGAGAACAAAAAGAGGCGTTCATTACACGTCTCAAGGGGTATTGACTTGACGTGTTCCCCCTAATAGGAGCTAAAATAATTATTAACTTCCTGTGAAACGTTCTTTCTCTGCCACTCACACACACACACGCGCGCACGCATGCGCGCGCGCGTGTGTGTGCACATCGCATATTGTCTCTCTCTCTTGCCTGGCATACGGGGACCCGTTCAGACGTTGGGCATATGTGTGTGCAAACACACAGACACACATTTGAGAGTAAACAGCATGAAAAGAGCAAATGGGTAGTCTCTCTAGCCGACTCTGTTCTCTGGAAATATAAACTCACATGAAATACACACAAACGCCCCAGAACTGCCTATAGCTACATATAGGTGTAATTATGTACTGCAAGAATGCATACCCAGGACTCTTACCTCCAAATGTCTCTCTCTCTCTCTCTCTCTCTCTCTCTCCCTCACATTCACACACACACATGCACATGCACATTGTGGTGAAACTAGGAGATACAAAGAGAGAGAGCGCGAGCGTCCTGTTCTAATGTTCACTCACATGAATAATTGATGGTGTTGAGAAACGACAGTCTGGTTGGGAGGGTGGTCAGGCAGTGGGGGTTAAGGGTGTGTGTGTGTGTGTGCGCGCGCGTCCGCGTGCGTGCGTGCATGCAGACACACACTTATTTTCTGCATGAATGGTTCCTCGTCACCCTAGAACCAGCGCTTTGGAACAAAGCCTACCACTGGTGTCGGTGGTGTGTGAACTTGTGTGTCACGGGAGCATGTGCGAGTGTGTGTTCGTTGCGTTTCATGGCTTGTGTGTGTGTGTGTGTGTGTGTGTGTGTGACATGCGGATGTTTATGGCCCGGGGGCATGAGGGGAGAGAGAGTGGGGAGACTACAGATGGGGAGGGAGGACCAATAAGGAGAGCAGGATAGAAAAGAGAGAGATGTTGAAAGCAAGCTGCAGGCAGCATCCCCCCCCACACGCACACACACACACACACACACACACACACCCACCTCCACCCTCCTTCTTCCCCCTTCCTATCTCTTCCCGTATTATGAGCCTGGAGAGCAAATAAAAGCCGTCCTAGTCTTGAGGACAGTAATGGCTACAGTCGCTGCCTACCTGCCTCTTCTTGCCTTTGTGGTACAAGTGTGTTATGCTGGTGCCGCCACACACACACACACACACACACCTAGTCACTTAGGCTACTGCAGGGCTTAATGCTTCATTCCAATTTATTTTTTGTTTTGTTTTAGCTGAGATCTTTTTTTTTTTTTCTTTTTTTTTGCCACTGTTGCTCACGTTATCATTTTCACAGCAATCAATCGGACTCCGGGGTGCTCGGTGCTCGGTCTGCGGCCGCACGCGAAGGAGAGGACGTGACGCAAAACATGGACGCCACACACGTCAGCGTGCGCGTGTCAGTTCCGAAGTTGTTGTGTAACCGGAGCCGACAAAAATTGTGACCGAGCGATAAAGGGAAGAAGAAGAAGATTGCGGGGGAGGGACAAAAGGGAACACATATTTTAACGACGGCCTTTTGTGGAGCGGCGGCTGCTTAGATCGGTTGTTTACGTTTGATCTCCGTGAAACGCGTCACGACCGTTCAGATTGAGGTCACTTTGAAAGACATCAGATATGTATCTGACTTAGGGCCGCATACGACAAGCAGCCTTTTCAATACCAAACACGCCAATTTGAGATCTGGCAAGTTTGACTCGGGAGCACAAACGCACAAACAAATCATTCCGAAATTGGAACCATAACTTACTTAATGACGTCACTGAATGAGCTCATCTTGGCAATGCTCCTGATTGTCATCTCTGTAACACAGGATGATATATACAGTATTTGCAAAGAAACGACAACAAGAAACCCTGCTACTTTTTTGATTTTTTTTTTTTTTTAATAGTGTTTTATTGTAGACATTGAAAAACAGTATGAACAAATTTCCTACAAGCTTTTTTTTTTTTAAGCTTTTGAGAAAAATTCATTTCTAGGAGCAGAGTGCTCTCCAGCTCTGGAAGCCGGACAGCAGCTGATCATATGACCTGTGGCTGACGGCATGAAGGCAGCGCTGGCAGAGCAACTGCGGCAATACCTCACATATTTGTCCCATTTGGCATCAAAGTTTCATTGCGTCACCTTCGCAGGCCTGAATCACCGAAGCCTTTGATTTAATCTGCAGAAAGACTCAACCTTCCAGTGTGTTTGGTTTTTTTTTGTGGTAAATCGATCTTAGCGGGGTTATGCAAACCATGGTTTGACAATCGCCACGGCTACTGAGCCTCTATAGAGTGGCCTCTGTTCCGGCAGAAGAAGGAAACCCACGGCGCCCTGTGGATGGAGAGCATTGCAAATACAAACACCTGCCCTTCAGGAATATGCAGACACATTACATATCACGTGTAACCACTATAGAGACATTAGAGCCAGCGTCAAATTTCAGAAGCATTTGTGGAGATGGGGCTGGTTTTGGCCATTGCTGTGTCTATGTATTGGTAGCGAGGCATGAGAGCGGTCGTGCCACCAGCACCTCAGATCTTTAAAGACATCTGGGCAAATTATTTTTTTTTTTAAGCTAGGCTCTTTCTTATTTAAACAGCTTAATTCTCACGTGAAGAAAATCCCCAAACTGCGCTCAGAGTGGTGTTCCCGCATTCATGTCCCGTTGCAGTCACGGTTTTCTCTTTGGCCGTCGCGGGCAGTTGGCGGGGTGAAATGAACTCTGGGATACTTGGCTGTCCCAAGTCCAGACAAGTCACGTCTAGGTGCGTCCTCCATGAATCAGGCGGAGCAAGAACACATCGAGGCGTTTGGACTGGACTTGGCTTGACGCCTTTGAATTAGAACAGTACTTGAGTCGCAACTGTTAATGACTTCTGTGTGGAGAGAGTCTGTCCGTTGACTCCGTTGGCCCCTCCGAGCGCTATTCTGAGCAGATGAGATGTTCTCATGCCTCTGCATCAGTGATAGCTGCCAGGACAGCTGCTTGCAGGTTTTCCGTTCACCTGTCCCATTTCCGTGAATACAATATCTCTCGCGTCCAAGGAGGAAGGTGGAACCTCTTCGGTTTGGAAGCTGGTGGGAAAACTACCGCTGTGAAATGGACTGTTCTGACCGTCGGCGTTGTGCTTTCGGGTTGTCCCATTCTTGTGAACACAATATCTCAGGAGTGCCAGGAAGAAATTTGGTACCAACGTCAACTTGGGGCTCAAGATTGAACCAATTTCATTTTCTAGGTCAGGGGTCAAAGGTAAAGGTCCATCTCACTGATTTGATATTCTCAGGAACGCCTGAAATCCTTCAAATTTGGCACAAAATATGCACTGATTACGCTCAAGGTCAAGAATTTTCTTGTAACATAATTATGTGTGATTCAAATTATGAATTGAAGACATTTTTTGCACTTTGGAAGAGCTGTATCAAATATCTAAAGTTTTCCTCTGAGGTTGGCGATTTGTTTTTAAACACATTAGATGCAAAATGCGGGATTGCACGCGAGCACAAACACAATTTTGACCTCTGCAAAAGTTTGACCACTCCAAGATTTTTAAGCTCTCAAGACACATTTTACCAAAGCCTGTGATGTGATTTCATTTTTTTGAGGCTATAACTTGTTGACACTCATTGTTAGAGATGGCCAGAGATGCTAGAGATGCAAATTTTCAGAGCTTCAGAAGTACCCAGACTCTCAACAATCTGCAGCCTGGGACTCAGCTAAACAGCTGCCTAGTTTTCTGAAAATTTAAATAATTGATAGCCACAAAGCAGACGGAGGCTATAAAAAGATATCAATGTCTTTTCAGGTTCCTGTTTCCTCCGTTTTTATAATAATCAAGAGAGGGCAGCAGGGATCAATTTGAGGTTCGGGAAACCAGGAAAGCTTTGCGAGGACTGCTACTGAGATGCTGCTAGAAAGGCAAAGCGAAGCCCCAATTTGCCTGCACACGACCTCGAGGAAGAATTAGTAGACTGCGTGCACCTCACCACAAAATTTGGCAAGGGATATCTTGCAAACTTGCAAAGGGATATCTAAACAAGCTCGATGTTAAAGTCCCATCGACCGATGAACTGAAAATAGATTTTTTTTTCTCCCCCCCCCTGCTGGAACAAGCAAGGCAGCAGTTGCACATTACGCACAAGCAGCGCTGATCATTTAAAGTGCTCATTTTGTAAAACTCATTGTTTTGTGGTGATTGTGGGTATTATTTTGGTAGCTCAGCCTTGGCCTCCCCGGTCCTGTGTGCATTAAAGCCTACAGAGTGTGTGTCATGCATGTGTGTTTGTATTTTTAAATTGTATGGTGTGATGTCTGAGGTTAAGGCTAAACATACACGCTTGTGAGCATCGGCCGCACTAGAAGTATGTAACCCATCCTGCATTTATGTGTGTGTGTGTGTGTGTGCGTGTAGTGGGGGATAAGAGGGTGTACATTAGCAGGTGTGTTTGGCTAAAAGTCATTTATATTTTAATGATGTGATTTACCTCTGAAATATTCCACTCCGCTGCCAAATGGGGCTTATCCACACTGCCAAAGCTCTGTGTCTGGGTGTGTTTATATACGTGTGCCTGTGAATATGGCTTTTTCAGAGGATAGTGTTGGGGTGGGACACCTGCATCCTGTAATTGTATCTGCATTTGTGCATGTATGAGTCGTGTGTGTGTGTGTGTGTGTGTGCGTGTGTGTGTGTGTGTGTGTGTGCGTGAGGACAATGGTTAAGTCACCTTATATTGACAGAAATGGGAAAGTTCCATGTTTTGGGGAAATGCAGAAGCCCCAGAGTCAAAGCCTGCAGCTACACAGCCGCACTTCCCTTATGCTGATTGGACACACACACACACACACACACAGCCATACCTTCCTGCAGCTTTCTGTCTCAGGAAGGTATGGCTGTGTGTGTGTGTGTGTGTGTGTGAACTAGAATAAGAGTATACATCTT
>CAAKHG010045104.1:0-12152 GCA_901007715.1 Dactylopterus volitans
GGCCAAACACCATCAACAACCTGGAGCTGCGGCACCAAACAGGACAACAGCCTGTAAAAGACGAGATCCTCCAGAGACAATGGAAGTGGGTTGGCCATACCCTTCGCAAACCTGCAACAAACACAGCAAGACAGGCCCTCTTCTGGCAGGCCAAGAGACAGCTGGCGCCGTGACCTAGATGCAGATGTGAAGAGGTCTGGCTATACATGGGGACAACTGGAAAAGATGGCCCAGGATCGCGATCTAGAGAGCACTTGTTTGTGGCCTATGCCCAAAGTTGGGCGGTAGGCGTAAGTAAGTAAGTAAGTAAGTAACAGGGAGAAAACATGACTGTATTTTAATGTAGGAATATGAAGAAACATTTCTTGTATTTGTTTTTAGCAGACAATATTTTGTTCAATAGGTGCATAATATGACGAGGATGTGATCTTAAAAAGGTAAAAAAAAAGGCATTGTTCATGTCTTGGAGTTTAAAAAGATGGTAAGACATGGTCCTCAGTCAGAATGTTGGTGGGAAAAGGGCCATCGTTGACAATGATTTTTGTTAAATACAGTGAGAAAAAAGGTGCATTCACACCAGAGACAAAATCCTTAGGTTGTACTGTAGCTGTTGTGTAAAAGTGAAGCAAACAAACACGCATTCGTGTGCACGCACGTACATGCATGCGTGTGCACGCACGTGCACGCACACACGCACGCACGCACGCACACACATACTGGCATGATATACAGCATACCATAAAATCACAACAAAATTTCAGGAATAAAAACAAATAACCATTGCTGTTTTTGGAATCACAGAGCTTCTGAGGGACACTCACAGTCAACTCAAACACTCTTTTTCCTCTCATGAGAATAGATATCAAAGACATAAAATAAAGTCTTTCTATTCCATAACTACTATTGCAGATCCAACAGCTGATTTCTCTGATCCTTCTCTGAATTTTCCACAGATGCACATCCAACTTTTGTGTCTCGTAGGGTTTGAGTCAAAATTAAATACTTATATAACAATGGTCTTATTTGCTACCTAGCAACAAAGGCCACAGGGAGAGAAACCATTAACAACTGTTAATGGATGCAGATGAATCTCATTTGGCAAATAGAGGCAAGAATGTCACATTCAAAAATCTCTTCAACCTTACAAGAGATGCATCTATGCTGCAGGTGTAAAGAAGAGATGCATTAAGTACCAGAATAAACTACCTTGCAAAAAAAAAAATGAACCAAACGATCTGTAATTAGTTTTTCCCTGCACTCAAAAAAAAAAGTTAGACGCAAAATAAAAAAAAAATTGAATTTCCATCCTGGGCGACACGGTGGTTAGCACTATTGCCTCATAGCAAGAAGGTCACAGGTTCGATTCCCAGCCTGGGATCTTTCTATGTGGAGTTTGCATGCTCTCCCCGTGTCTGCGTGGGTTCTCTCCGGGTACTCCGGCTTCCTCCCACTTCTAAAGGCATGCTTAGGTTAATCGGCTACTCTAAATTGCCCGCAGGTGTGCATGCGAGTGTGAGTGGTTGTCTGTCCTTCACGTGGCCCTGCGATGAGCTGGCGACTCATTCAGGGTGGACCCTGCCGTTCGCCTGTTGTCAGCTGGGATCAGCACCAGCACGACCGCGACCCGTAACCGGAATAAGCGGAAGATGATGAGATGAATTTCCATCCCTTTGGGTTATACAGTTTTAATAGAAAAAAAACTCAAACTAAGTGACGAGTATATTTGCAAAACATTAATGAAATGCTGAAATTTGACCACAGCTCCAATAACTGAATGGCACATTGGCTGTAAAACGGTTAACAACAACCTAATTACTGTTATTTAAAGAGCTTATGCTTAAGCAACAAAAACAGGATATATTGGTTTTCATCACCACTATCTTCACACAAAAGTGAAACCGTAAAATAAAGCAGATACCTGAGCAGAAGAGAATACAAACTACAGTGATTCAGTTCCAAATTACAAAAATACTGAGAGTTGTACACACAGAGTTTTAGAATGCATTTATCATCACAGGCTTTCCAAAAATGGCAAGATGTCACTGCAGCCCACTTGGATGAGAGGAAGGCATTCTTTGACCCTACTCCAGAGATAGTCGATTGATTTGTGTCTTGGAAGCGCAAATCAATGTGTGAATTTTCGTCTTGGCGCAGCCAAGTGTGGAAGGCAAGTCTGTACTGACAGAAACCCCAGAACCAGGTTTGAGTAACCAAACTGTCTGACACCACCCCAGTAAAATCACTCATATTCTAGAGGGAATCTGGACTAGAGGACCGACATGAAATATTTGTGTTTGCAATCATCCTGGAGAAGTCTATAGGAATCATCCTGTCAAACCGCTATATAGATAATTAAAAAATGACCAACTTACGGCAAAGTAAGTATACTCATTTGTTCAAAGTTGGTATGCACAGACAAGACAGACAGACAGACAGGAAGAAAACCAGAGGAATGCCAGTCCGTGCAAATATCCTTGTCTGGTGCTGCTTCTAGTACTGAGAGTCACAAAAACTTCTCAGCAGGGGGCGTTTTGCAAGTGCAATTTTTTTTTTCACATGTATGTATAAAGATGTTTTCCCAATGTGTGAATGCTTCGCCTCTTCTGCTAGAAGAGACACACTGATAATACACCACATTAATGGTCTGAATTTAAACCAAATACATGTTGTTCATATGAAATACATAGCCAGTCATTTCAGTATATGTTTGAAAATTTAATGTCCTGTAATCCTGTCTGCCTTTGTCTAATGTCCCCTGTAATGTGTGTGTAATGTATGTATTGTCTGTCAAGCAGGCAGGGTGCTGTGGAAAAGAATTTCCCCTATAGGGACAATAAACTCTAATCTCTAAAGTTTCTACATGTATTCATTTATTTCTGGCTGCAAATGTGCATCTCATTTACTTTACCAGTTTGTTTTATGTTAAAACTATGTAATTCAAATTGATAAAATTTCATTTGCATATACAAACATATAAATCTTGAATTTGAGCGAAAGAAGTTTTGAGAGTTCGAACAGCACAAACAGTACAAATGTGTCTGTACTGGCTGCAATTTCTGGCTTTATCTAAAATGAACATGAACACAACACAACACATCAATTAACACAATATGACTAAATATAAGATGTATAAGACTAAACATTTTAAAATGCCTTTTTCTTTTCAGGTGGACCTGAAACAATGATCGAAAACAAACACTATCAAAGGAAATTAAGAATATCAGATTGAATTAGATCCGGTTTCTCAAGTCAAAATTCTTTTTCACAGCACTGTACCTTTAGAATAAACACTGGTTCACCACTTGACACTAGTCAGCTGATTCATTATTCAAGTAGTGAGGTTTGACAGAGTTTAACAACTCTCGTTTCCCATTTTCCTACCTTGCCCATTTAATGAGGTATGGCAAGTGATTGAGCAAGCTGAAGGTGTAGAAAGAGTAGCGGATGATCTCGGTGATGGTCCAGGCAGTGACAAACAGCAGCACGCTGTCCTCACTCTGTACCTGCACAAACACACACAGGGATGAAGCAAATCCAGACACGGACTAATCTCGACTTTTTAGCGCAGAGGCCCATGCTGTTGGTTTCAGATGGTCAGAGATCAGATCACACCGCTTGTCACTGTTCTCCGATATCAGGTTAAAATCAATGCAACTATTATATTAAACACAAAGGCACACTCAGCAAACAAGCCAGATACAGTTTCTACTCATACTCACAAAAAGAGGAGAACGTAAGTGCAACATCATCCAAAAAACACAGCAAACAAAAAAAACATCCAATACATGTTGCTGACTGTATTGAACATAGAATTATTAGATTAAGTCTAACAGTAGATTCATTCTTACAATCCTACAGCAAGACCATAAGACATTACTTACTGATGTACTCCTCTCCAACCTACAGTGTTAACAGGGTGAACGGTACATCAACTGGAACTTAGACATGAAGCCAAGTAACTGTTTACAAACCTATATCATTCATACAGGCTGCATTACATGATTTACACTGATTTATGTAGACAGAGAATCAGCTTACTTCCCTGACACTGTGTGTGACAGCCCAGGTGAGGAAGACTCGGGACATGACCTGAAATCCGGTGAGGACGACAGATGAGGGTACGATTCCTGAACACAGGACACAAAATAACAGACATTTATGTATGAGACCGCTGGCAGTCAGCTACATACACATATGCATTTGAATTAGCTTCAGCTTGAGAGTGTATGCATTCCTAACATATTTTTGCAAGGTATCTGTGTGGAAAGATGACTGTGAGTGAATGTGTGTTAAGTGAATAGCATCAGCAAGAAGCCTTTTTGCAGCGGGAAAGGTCAACGAGCTTTCAATTCAAATCTTCGATAATGAGGCGAATGGACTGTCGGTGTAGTCGACCAAGGGAGAGCATATAATACTAACACCATATCAGCCAACAGTTCCTGTGCTTCAGATACAATGTCTTTGTTTGCATGTTCATATTCAAAGCTGACAGACATCTACAGTTTGCTAATACACTTTCCCCTGTCAGTTCACATTTGAGTTAATGAGCCTTTAGTTCAATTGACTTTTTCACAGCAGCATTCTAAAAAAAGTCAGGAAACACAGATGTTGCTAATCATATTAAAAGGTATAGAATGTTATAGTTTTGGTATCTTTTGGCAGAAAAGGAATATACTGTTCAGAACTATGTTTAGTCTAATCATCAAAAACCTTTTTTTTGAGTCTAGAATGAGCTCTTTATAGCGGGATAGGAGTTGGTCCTCCACCACTAAGGAAGTGATATTTGCATCTACAGTAGCCTATGATGGACAAACCCAAACTATTTCTTGTTCAACAGTTTACTCCAGCTAGTGTTTATCCATGTCTACGACGGAGGATTAGGGCCACATTGAGATTTTTTAAATTTATTTTACTTCGAGAAAAAAAGTCATTACTAACGAGAAAAAAGTCATTATTAATGAAAAAAGTCATTATTAACAAGAAAAAGTCATTATTAATGAGAAAAAAGTCATTATAAATTAGAAAAAGGTCATTATTAATGAGAAAAACGTTGTAATAAATTCTAATATGTTGATTTAGAGGACAAAAATGAGGGACGTGGAGCATTTTGTGAAATTGTATTTCAGTTTAGGTTTCACAAACAAAGAGATATTTAATCTTTTGGCACATCAGCATCACATCTTCATTAGTATCAGGACATTAAAAAGAATATGCAAGAAAATATATCTTTTCCGGAGAAAGAACCAGACGTGTATGGAGGAAATCGCTGCTTTTCTGGAGTCGAGCTCTGGCGAGCACGGCAGTGCACCTGCAGTGGCCCCAACGCGTTATGGCACATGGATTCATATGATAAACTAAAGCCCTATGGTATTGCTATTAATGGCTGCATTGATGGATTATGTGGTGACTAAAGTCGCCACGCAATTTTCTCATTATTAACAAGAAAAAAAGTCATTATTAACCTGACTGCTAACTACACTCTCGGATTCTCCTTTCAACCACCTCCTCTCGTTTTACGTTGAGCAGCCTTTTACTACGACTTTTTTCTCATTAATAATAACTTTTTTCTTGTGAATAATGACTTTTTTCTCATTAATAATGACTTTTTTTCTCGAAGTAAAATTTAAAAAAAAAATCTCCATGTGGCCTTAATCCTCTGTTGTACATGTCTGATGGATTACTAAAAAAAAATAAAAATAAAAATAAAAATAAAAAAAAACAGAATAAAAAAACAACAAAAAGCAACCAAAGAACTGCTGAGCTGAATTTCACTCAATTTTAACATAGCGATTCACCCAATAAATTTTGGAGCAAATACCTTTCGTTTGGCGAGGGTCTGTGCTCTGTTGTTTGTTTTTTTAAAAAGTTTACAAGTAAGTAGCTTTTCCAAGCTGCACTTTCTATTAAGAAACTACATGAGAGTTGAATTACTTTTTTCATTTATGTACGATTGTTATTGAATGCTTTGAGATATTAAATCAGGCATGGTATTTATACCAACACAACACACAACCACAACAACAGAGAAAGCAGTAATCATGGGGAGAATACAGAGAAGATGCAGAAGGGGAACAAAGCGACAAGACAAGAGAGCTGGGACCTGAAAACACACTGTTGGAGAGGAAATTTACACAGAATTTACAATAATGGATCAGCTATGAAGGAACCAGAGGGACCTCCATTTACTCCCCACCTCCTCTCTGAACACTCATCGGCCACGGCTGCCCTGAGCAGAGACCCTGCAGGTCTAGAGCCCTGTTTCCGCCAAGAGGTACGGTACGGATGGTTATGATAAGTCTAAATCTGATCCCGAAGATTACTGTTGCTTCTCCAAAAGAAAGGGTGAGATGAGTCTGTACAGTCTGTAAAGTCACATTTAGCTGTAATATAGCTTAAACACTGGACCTTTAAAATGTCATGTATGGAATGCAAATTATGTAACATGACCCCAGTTACACGCAATAAGTTCTTCTCCGTCTTAAGCAATCACTGTTGAGTCTAAGGTTTGATAGATAACAGCATTATAACAGAGAAAGCTCAAGAGAAACTTACCCACTGCACAGTGAAGTATCTGTCAAAGAAAAACAGAATCAGCCATTAAATTGTGTCGTTCACTATCTGTGTAAAATAGTTCATTTCCTCTTTGATGGGGCTGTTTTCTTTAAATGATTATTGATGTTTTTGAAGGTATAAAGACTTATAAACAAAGCGCCTGCAGTTCTCAAACTGAACAATTATTAGATGAATGTAAGATCCTGACATTGAACAAAGATAAGTCTCCTAACACCGGCTGACAGCAAGTCTGGACATTATCACTGAAACGCCTCGTATCACGTACCCTTACACTATGCACAAGCATGTGCATGTGTATGTATGCGTTTGTGTATTTCTCACATGAGAATACAGTTGAAGACTTAATCTTCAAACATTTCCGCCATTCTATAATCTTATTAAGTTAAAATTTTACAAAAAGTAATTATAAAACTATATCTTTAGTTCTATGCCTTTAAAACTGTGTGGCCACATGCAGGCTGCCATGCTCTTACGTCTAAAGACTTCAGGACATACAGAACACGGCACAGATAACAGGCCTGAAACAGTAAAGTGTCTCTACAGTGTTCCAGACCTGAATCCTTATGCCAAACATCAGTTATAATTGTCTTGAAAGAGGCTGTGATTAAATAGTAAAACAAGTTTTTCTGTCACCGTTTAATTTAACCGAAAATATCAGAATTTTAAGATTTCCCACAAATTACTCACAGAAGTGGTTGTACCTTTGACAGATATATTTATCTAAAATTATCAACATGATCATTTTTTAATCAGGTGATAAAAAACAACAATGGCTTAAGTGAAACAGAATCAATGTTGAGGCTATACTATGTGTCTAATTAAAGTATATGTTGAATAATCTTCTCAGATGATTCTCTTTGAAATATTGCTGCATAATATACTGTGCATACTTAATCAAGAATATTGTGATTTAATATTTGATAATCATCTCACCTCTAGAACAGCTCCAGTCTGAAAGAACTTGAGTGGCTTCTCTATAGAGTAGTACAGGCCATGGTAGCTGCCTCTGGCCAGGTAAGCTCTGACGAGACCTACAGCTATCACCAGCCACCTGGAGCACAGAAGAAAAAAATATAATTCAGCCATTGCAAAAGTTAAAAATTCCATCCGATTAAAAATCCTGTTGAATTGAATTATCATGTGTGCTGTCTCCACCTGCAGTACAAAGAGTCTGAAATAAAAGGAAGTGCAACACAACAGATTCCTCTTATTAGTGTTTTTTTTTTTGTTTTTTTTTGCAGTAAGTAAGGTCAATCACTAGCCACAGGGTCTTCACGAACATGAAGTGGGTATAATTATGCAATACAAAACCAATCTCTAAAGAGAACATCTGAAATTTTGAGACAATCAGACACTGGATTTTATCTTGGATCTACGTCTTCATTTAAGAGCAATAAAAAATCAATATATTGCTGAATATTCTTTTGTCGTGGCTGACTTCCTATTGTTTGCGGCTTACATGTACACTACTATTGTACACTACTGAAATACAAAAAGTCATAAATTAAAAGATGTATCAAACCTGCATTTGGAAAAACCTGTTAAAAAATTAATTCTGCAGTTATACTGCAAAGCAAGTTTATCTTCAGTTATCTCTGGTAAAATATACAGATTACAGTCTTTGATTTAAGACTTTCCATTTAAACCCATTGCCGCTAATTTTGACACAGTTCTCCAGACATTTAATCCTGCTGGTCTACGTCATCACTCAAAAAAAAAATTGTTAAGTGCAAGACTGTGTAAGGATTTCACTGGAACAGATTACATTTGGAGATGTGGGACTGTTGCAAGATACGGTTTGCATCATATGCAATTACTGTGTTGCTGTAATTGCGCAATGAAAAGCGTTGCACCATTCAAATGCAGCTTGTCTGTTGTACAGGAGGATGAAACATCGGCTAAAGAGCAAAGGTCATGATACTGGCGTAGGAATGCTGTTTAAGTAGACTTTGATGGGAGTTCAGATCACACTTTAGTTTCATGGGTGGGGGGTGTGACTGGTATCTCTTTGACTTAATTCGCAGTCAAATGAAATCACAGCCAACTTAACAGAAATCGAATACATCTGCTGAACTGCTATGACAGTAACTGAATACAAGCAGCACTGCATTTGAACAGCAAAGGCGTGTATGCGCGCGCGTGTGTGTGTGTGTGTGCGTGAGCCACTTCACATTGTGAACACAAAGCAATCACTGTAAGGCCCCTTGGCACAAAGAGAGATACAATGTGACCTAACTGGTTGAAACAGTAAGCAAATGACAGCCATGTTACAATTGTGCAACAATTTCTCAGTTCATATTCAATATAAATACGCAATGCATTTCATATACCTTAAAAACACACAACATAGCTATACTTAGCCTATCTAAGCATCTTTCGTACACATAAATATTTAATTTACACCTCTAGCTGTAATATTTTAAGGTATTTTTTTTCAGATTTGGTGTTCCAAGTAATAGATCAATATAGTTTCATAAGTAGTTGCATACAGCATAACATCCACTACGGTTCACTTATAGTAAACCATTCACACATACTGAATGTTTGAAGTTCATGAGGATAAATTTAAGTTTCCGCAGTTGCGATTTTAACGCAGCCCGTGTCATTTATTGGCACCGTCATTTCTTTATGTATTTGCTAACTGGCTGCAGCCTTGACAGATATTCTACCTAAACCCAGACAAAATGCTGTACTAGGAAACAGCTGAAATGGCAATACACAACTTATCATTATTGTAAAAAATAAATTCATCTTTAAATTTAACTTCTCATCCTAAACTCCTAACCATCTAGAACATGTCACAAATAAGACCAATGTTGATTGTTAAATGGGGTTTGTAAGGTTTCGTCTATGACTGAATTGTTATGAAATATGAGTGCTTTCAAAGATCGAAAAAAATATCAAGACTGTGAAATATGCTGAAGTGCCGTCTTTAAATTGCTTGTTTGTCAGACCATTAGTCAAGGGTTCAAATAATAATTAAAAAGGGTATTTAAAAAAACAGAAGCAAATTGAAGACAATAAATATTTCGTTTTATTAAATACTAGGAAAAGCAAATCAGTTCCCACCATTGCTGCAATTAACTATCTTGATTCATTGACAGAAAAATAACAGTTATTCATTGGCATTTTTAAGGAGAAATACCCACATGTCAGCTGACTTGAGTTTCTCAAATGTTAATATTTGGTGTTTTTCTTTGATGTACATGATAGCACACTATCACCTTTGATTTTTGCACTATTGGTGGAAGAAAATAAAACATTTTATATCTCATATAACCCTCAGAAGTTGTAAACAAGGATTTCTCACATTTTTTTAATATTCTAAAAAAAAAATTAGAGGGGTAGCAACCTTTGGCAAGTTTTTTTTTCTCACTTACAGCCTTAATTATCGAGCGCGCTTTTTTGCGTTAAACTCTCATAACTCAACAAAAAACAAATGTCTCACTCACATAAAAAAATAGCTGTATGCCTTCTTATAAGTGGACGCACTGCAACTTGTACACGATGTAGTATTTTGTATGTGGTAGCAAACAATCAGTCTCTTAGCACCAGTGGCAGACGTCTGCCGACCGATTACGGTAGACTAATCTGCCTAAGCCGCTGAACGTCGGGGGATAAAATTCAGTTGTTTAAAAACACGGCGTGCTAGCAGAGTTCACATTATATCCTGGGTGAAACAACATTTTAACAATCCAACGATATCACCGAGATCCGGAGGAAAATGTTGCTGTCATCATTAGCAACCGTGTCTCGTCCAATGATATTAGCATGCACAGGCTCAGCTGCAGCAGCGCTAGCACTTGTACCACGCTACATACCCCGCTGTCATAACAACATTGTAGATGACCAGATAGGCCGTGGCCAAGGCACCGGGTCCCTTCTTTTTCTTCGGGCCCACATCGCTGTGGGCCGCCTTGCTGGTCCCCAGGGCAGCTGCCGACATTGCTGCAACCCCCTCAACGGTCTTTGGTCCTGGAAACGGCTACTCTCCGGTTCACCTAGTCAGGAAGCGAAAGGGGGCTGAACCAGGAACTGTCACCCCGAAGCAAGAGGATGCCCTCCTCATCACTTCCGCCTTCATTTAGTGACGCTCAAGAAATCACTTTAAAAAACCTCTGATGCCTCAAGCTATTTTACACCGTGTATTTGTTGAATGGAACAAAACCCCCACTATTACGTAGATAGTAACGGTAAAGCAGGGAAGATCTCAATCACGGCATATATTCCACGCTCTAGAAAAACATCAAAAATTAGTGGTATTTATCTGACAGTTCGTAAATGATGACGCTGAAGTGAGCTTCTGATTCGGCAGTCAAGGGGGAAAATTAAGGGGAAATCAACTTGGCACGCGAAGCGACAGTTTGCCCACTGATTGTTCGTGTTCTTGTACCCCTATCGATGGAATATCGATTGTATTCGATACTTTGAGAAATCCTCAAAAAACCTGGTGAATGCTTGCTAAGAAACAAACTCGTTAAAGGCTTCACCCTTAACAAATTATTTGCTACAAATATTGAGGAAGAAATTACGGTTCTTCCATGTTAAATTTAATGGGATAAAAGTAAAAACCAATGGCAGCCGCTGACACAAGCAACCAAATACAATAAAGATACTCAAAAATAATACCTCAGTATCTTTAGTCTGGTAACGAAGCAATTCTACTCATTACTGTCTATCATTGATAGGCAGTAATAAACAGTGTGAGTAAAATCAAATTAAAGCTGATTCTCAATCTCTCTCTGTCCCCCTTTCTCTGCGTTTCCATAGATGTCAGTATTTCGCTTGTTTATCAAAAGTATACAGAGACACTAAATCCAAGTGCCAAAAAATGTGTGTGAAATCCATATGAATTCGAGTTAGTAGCATTCTTTCCGAAAGCTAAATGAATAAAACGCAATAAAAATAGTAGGAGCTTATTTTGTCGGTCAATATCTATTCAGGCATTATTGACGGCAGCCAAGTTTCCGGAAGAGTAACCAGTACGAGTTTAATGGACGAGGAAGAGACATTTGTTTAGGTCCAGTGTAGCTTGGAGAACAACCACACATTGTTTACTCAAACAGTCTGCTTGTTTTTAAATCGCGAGTATGCCTTTATTTGCCCAAAATCCATTTGATCAAGATGTGGGTAAGTGAATGGCCGTTTCTTTGGCGTCCATAATGTGTCAGAGCTAGCTAACAGGTCTCATAGCTGGCGTTAGCATAGCATGAGTTAGTTGGTTGTAGCCTTTATTCAGCAGTGAAAGTTTTGGTTATAACTTTCAAGTCTCCACCAGCTGCATGGTTGTAAGCTAATTAAGTGACTGATTGTCAACACCTTCCATTTAGTTTGTCGATAAGTTTACCTACCCGAAGGAGCGACTGGTTGGTAAATAATGCTGACGAAGATTCTGGTTATTAGAAACCGTGACTGGCTAACGTGAGTCCAAAAAAAATTATCTGTGTTCAGAGAAACAAGCCCATTGCTATTTAAAACCCTTAAGATTTTACAGTGTACAATGACACAGAAACCTCCTTACCATAAGGAATCAAGAAATTGAGAAGGTTTTAAGATTTTTCCAGTTGACTTTAATCAGA
>CAAKHG010045110.1:0-14212 GCA_901007715.1 Dactylopterus volitans
TTCTTTTTCTTAAAATGTACAGTAAATAAAGCGAAATTTCGAATGACTTTCTATTTTAGAGCTTGAGCCGGAATAATTGTAAAATTGCTTTTCATGCATCACACACACGCACATACACACGCACGCACACACACACACACACACACAAACTCATGCAATAATGACCAAAATAGTCTTGGTCTATATATTCAATTTTTTTTCTTCTATTTTTGTATTTAGTTGTTTACTTTTCTTACTTATTGTTTAATTGCTGATTATGCCACTGTCCTGTGATGCTCCTGGAATTGAATTTCCCTGAGGGGACCTGACCAGAGGAATTAATAAAGTTCTCTATCTATCTATCTATCTATCTATCTATCTATCTATCTATCTATCTATCTATCTATCTATCTATCTATCTGTTCCTCCTCCACATGCACACAGATGGCGACAACTGACCGGTGTGATGCTTTAACACTTCGTGATCATTTAGTTAGCTATGAGGATAAACATGCACCTTAAGTTATTTGTTTAATATGGGGTTCGAGTTACTGTGTGTGTTTGCGTGCGTGCGTGCGTGCGTGTGCATGCGTACGGGCACGCGCGCGCGCGTGCGTGCGTCAATCAGAGCGGCCGTATATCCGCTCGAGCGTTGTGTCATGCCCAGTTCTGAACATATCGGATTACTTAGATCACAGCTGGTAGAATAATCAACTCTTAATTTAGAGCGCAAACCTCTAAAAATAGCCAAAGACATTTGTTTGGCTTTATAACATCAGCAAAGGTAAGAGAGAGAGAGAGAGAGAGAGAGAGAGAGAGAGAGAGAGAGAGAGAGAGAGAGGGAAGGGACTTCCCCGGTTTCACGGGAGGACGACTGGGAGCAGGACTGAGTGTTCTCATCACTGATATTATACATGAGACAATGAAGCCCAATCCGCTGTCTTTTCTCCTCTATATTTACCCACCAATCACAGACTTATTGGGCTGTGAGACCTGTCTCCCACACCGTCCTGCTTTAGGCCAACCTGCTACGGCCATCAGCTATATTTAGGGATTGGGAAATCTTACTCATTCACACTTCGATGCCCTGAGGGGCGGGGGAGGGGGGGGCGGGGGGTCTGGACCTTTTTTATCCAGGCTACCAGACCCTCCCCTAATAGAGCTGTGAAAGAATTTTAAAGGTATTTGCAGCATGTTAAAGTCGCTACAGTAGCCGCTCCACAACGATTACTGAGAGCCGTCGAACTGTGAATTGACGCATGAAAAAAAAAACGAGATCTGAATATTATTGCTGTCACACAAGCACGTTAGCTGCGCGCTTCCTGTCGGCGCATCCCAGTCACATTTGGGCCGATGGCACGGGACGCGTATGGTTCGTGTGAATTTTGATTTTTGAAACATGATGCAAAGTTTGATGAAAGATTGCTCAGCAATGACAAAACAAAATTTTTTAGAAGCTAATTCTGGTAGTGAGATGCGACGGAGGTCAGGAGGTAACCAGGGCAACAGGCGGTACAGTCCATTTTGCAAAAAACACTCAATGATAACAACGATCTCTGGGAACAGTTTAAATGTTCATCACTGGAGGTCAGTCGGTCCAAAGGGATTTCTATGACCCAGAGTGACGTAATAATATTACACATATAAGCAAACGCAGGGGCGCCGCCAAATATCAGTTAGTTGCAATCATAAATTCAACAGAATTCGCCTCTTTGCAGACGATGACACGATTTACTGAGGTTATTTTGCTGTGAGGTTTTTCTGCAATTCCACCAAATTTCAATAGTGAAAGCAGAGCGAGATGATAAAGGTGGTGGTGGAGGTTGGAGGGGGCGGGGGGGGGCTCAGTTTTGATATATTCATGGTGCCCTGGAAAAAGGATATATCCAAACCTCTCCCAAAACAATGGCAAACTTCCATGTAAGGGCAAAAAATGTCAACCTCCAATCTTCAAATTGGAGGTCACACAAGTATCCACGCCAAAACTCCTGTCCCCCTGGCCTTTTATTTTAGCCGTGACACACACGCAGACACAAGCCCCCTATATTATATTATTTAAATGAGACAAGACTTTACCCCTCTCATGGGGGAGTGCAGCCATGGCATCCTAGCCTGGAGAACAGCCACCGACGATGCTGCAAATGACTTCTAGTGTTTCTGGCCAAGCATTTGAATTGCATGATGCTTTGGCCAAAACCGATGCTGTATCAGATGACAAGTACAATCACCTGCAGGCCTATTTGTTTACAGGCTGTCAAGTTTTTGAGATGTCATCACGCTCACATTGGCCAAATCAGCTGCGGTGGCGATTGTCTGCAGAAGGAGGCAGAGGTGGGAGGCAACCTTTTTCAGACCTTTTTAAAAAAAAAAGCAAAAAAAAAACAAAAGCTTTGACAGGAAGTCAAAGGAAACATTTCAACCAATAAATTAAAGACCGCTGCAATGTTACAACAACTCGGGCTTTAGTTGAGACCCAAACAGATGCACCTTTGCAGCGTGGAAGCAGCTGATTCTCTCCGAGTCAACCTGCTAAAAATAAGCCTGTGTAATGTTTCTCCCTGCAGAGCAGAAGAACAAGAGAAACCCAAAGATCTGCAGCCACGATTTCTTTTGTTTTGTTTTGTTTTTAAAAAGAGGAAATGATTGACACTCCAATCCTTGAAACGAATCAGAAACGTCGCCGCTCATTTACATATGAACAAAGCTCCGCGTTTGGTTGTCAGGCCGTTGAAACGGAGACGGTAATGAATCGAGTGTCATTCTTTTATGCGCGCGAACTCATCACCATCCGCCGTTCCTCCTTTGTCCCGTCACGCCACTTGATGAGCCAATGGCGGGGAGGAAAAAAAAATTGCTTTTGTTCACACGAAGGACAACAAATGATGTAATCCTCTCACAGCATCTCACGGCTGCCATTGTGGAAAAGTGATGCGTTGGTGCCACAGACGGACTGCTTGTCTAAACGAGCACAAAAAGGCCGAAACTTTGACATGATGAATGCTGAATTTGCACATTGTATGATGAGTTACACTATGAGGAGGATGAATCTACTTAGACGGTAAATGGACTTTTATCCCAAAAAAAAAAAAAAAAAAAAAAAAAAAAAAAAAAAAAAAGGATAGGAGGTCCCACGTCTTCATCCAGCCTGTCCCTGCAGTCCGCAAAGCTCCTGCAACTTGACTCATCACCGTGTCTTTCAGCACTCGCCTCTGCGGTGGGCCTTAACTGCCGTGAACTTGTTAACACTTTCCAATCTAGTCAATCCCCGATCCAGGCGCTGCAACGGGGCTGCGCAGAGATCAGAGCGCTAGTGTTGCCTGTGAATGGCCGGACTTGCATCAGCGTTTCAAAATTAACCCCGCAGGCGCCAGGGGAGTTGAACCCCCGACATATGTGCCCGGGACCATGTGTCCTCACTGAGCCCGTTGCCACACAACCCTCCCTCAGTTTGGAGAAACACTGTGGTGGCATCTGGACATCGAGCAGAAATGTTGGTGATTTAAGCCCACCAACGCCTCAGCGGCTGGGCAAGTCATGCCTCGACTATAGATGCTTATGTGGACGCTGTTCAATCATCAGAAATATTATTAGATTTTAAAGAGTGACATAATGTGCAAAGTATATCTCCCAAATGCCGCGGACATGGAACACGAAACAAGCTATGGTGAGACGTGTGAAATAAATCACAGCGATTCTATTGGTGGACAAATCAAATTACATTCTGAAGGAGAGAAATGCTTTTTTTTTGTTTTGTTTTTTCTTTATGGACTCGAGGCATGCAAGCAGGGATTACTGCAAAAGTGTGTAGATGTCGGTATGTATCTTCAGTCATGCGCATTTGCGCTATATGTGTTAGGTAAAACCCCGGGATCATGTTCCGCCCGCAGCACTGTGGAGGTAAATTGAATTAAAGTGAACATGATGAGGGCGGCGCGTCCGGAACCCCCAATCAGAGGATTTATCCTGAGGACGGGTGGTTGTGGGAGGGGGGGGGTGTTGGGGACAGGGGTCTTAGCCAGAGGCCAGGAGGCTTCCACTGGAAGGATTCAGGGGACAGACTCCGATTTGATTCAAATATAAACATAGTGCCTTTACATAACCACGGGTTTGTGAAGTAAAAGAGGCTTTAAATGGCAGTGAGAGTCCGAGTCCTTGCTTACCAAGTCAATGCTAAATAAAGGCATACCCGTAAAAATACACGCTTCTTTCCAAAGAGAGGGTCGGAGGTGTGAGAGCAGTCAGTAGACCCTGCCCAGGGTGTGGTGAGAAGAGGCCACGGATGGTGACAGGTGGCACAGCCTTTGGCGCTAGCAACCCCCCCAAACACACACACACACACACACACACACACACACACACACACACACACACACACACACACACACCAGCACCATAGTCAGAAATAGCCCCACAATGGGTCAGAAGACGGACATGAGGCGGGGGAGAATGACAGTCTCCTATTTTAAAACTTTGACTGTTGGTCATTCTGGAGACTCGGAGACTTCCACCTCCATCTGAACCGGCGGCGTAAAACCCAGGTATAACAAGCAGGACCGGACCAGACCTCGGGTGTGAAGGTCCGCCACAGAACCGCAGCTGTAGCGCGGGTTTATTCCGGCTAACTCCCGCATTAGCGTGTTCATTTTACATTTCACCTTGTGGAGTTTATCTCCCAGCCAGAAGAATGACTTTACACGAGCCAAATGTGGAGGCCCGTTGCCGTACAGTAAATGCTGGGGCTGTTTTTAGGACCGGAGCCTCGTTGACTGGAGGGTTATAACGGGCCCTCGCCCATCTTATGTTGGTGACATCCACGTCCCAAGTCCTCTATGCGGTCACGGGCAAATAGGCATGAGGTGGAGTGACAGGCTCGGAGGAAGGCGCAAGGGCAGAGGCACTTTACGCTGGGGTGTTGATCTGATGCCCACGTCCCTGCTTTCCCATTGGAGAGCAGCGGAAGGACGTCAGGTGCCCTTGGGATGGGAGGTGGGGGGGGGCGCTTGTCTTAAGGAGGGGGGCTTAACGGGGGAGGCAAGCATGACTTGTGTGTCCCCTCTACTACGACCGTCAAAGGGATGTCCCAGACATGCCGCATGTCATTACAGTGGGTCACATAGAGGCCTCCACTTTCCACGTACCCCACCCGCACACACTAATGATTTTGTTTTGTTTTGTTTTGTTTTTCGAGGATGTGTACTACCACTTAAACATAAACAAAGTGGAGGCGTCAATAACCAATCAAGGCAAAACATGCTCTGCACATAGAGGCGCTGCATTCAGCGTCGCGATGTCAGCAGTGTGATGTCGTTGCACGATGCCATTTCACGTTCCATAAGCAGTCCGACTAACACTCACATATGACATGAGGCACGGCTCAAACGTGGCCCCGTCAGTACTGGCTGGGAAACCTTTTGATTGTGCAAAAGTTACCATGGCAACCTAAGTTTACCCTCGCGTGTGGTCAGCGGCATAATCATGGCGGCGCAGGGAAACGTTATAAACATTCTAATCATCCGCCCAGCAGCAGCAGGCGGAGCAGGCGACTGCACCCGAGGGTACAGTCGGATGGCAGGAGCGCGCGGCGTGGTCGCGCCGGGTCTGCGGCGTCCTCGCTATACGTCAAAATGCGGTCAATGCGGCGCATCTCCATCCTGCCCTCAACTTTGCTCGAAACGGAGCCACGAGGCCAGAAGTGCGTGTTAACATCTCACGACATGAAGATGAGCGTGTTCAACGTGTGGCTCCCGCCGCTGCCGAATGCAATATAATGGTGACGCCGTCGCTTTTTGGGGCTACTGCGCGAAGCCCCGCGGCACCGTCCGATGAAATAATAGCTCATTCGGTTCCACAACCCCTTACGAGCGAGATTAACGTTTCTGCGCCTCCTTGCGGTGGAGCTCCTAACAGCGAGTAGGTAATCACAAGGTGAGCGCCCGCGAGTTCCCGATACTCATGGTCGTCCATAAGCAGGAGTCAAACTGCTGCACGCCGTTGAGGCAAAAGTCTGGTAGCATGCGTGTGCAGATCGAGACGCAGGCCACCTAAAGACAATTTGTATGGAGCCACAGAGGAGGTTTATGAAGGCAGGGGCTGCAGCGCCAGCTCAGCCCCTCCTGCCTGGAGAATGCATGTCCCTATAAGGCCAACTGCTGGGAATAAATTGCGATTGTGACAGTGCAGAGTGACAGCAGCTGTGCAGCGTATCGAAAGGGTAGCACGGGGATGGGAGGAGGGGGTAGCGAGGAGTCAGGGGGTGTGGGGGAGAGCCGAGGGAAGGGGAGCGAGGGAGGGGCCGTAGTGGACAGTGTTGGGTTTCAGAAGGCCTTCCAATCTTAGACACCTGACGGCAGCCTGGAATATGGAGGCCTGGCCCCCCGGGCTGCGGAGCCCAACGCCAATCCAAGGACGGACAAGGGTGACATACAAGGGTATCGCCAACCTCCCCGGTCCAGGTCCACGAGACAATCCGCACTTTCACTCGGGGTGACCCAGCAGCGTTATGGGGCAACAGCTCACCGACACACTCAGCACTAGGGGGTGCTGAAATTTACCACGAGAAAGTCATGATCTGGAATGATAACTATCATTACTAAACGCGGGTGTGAGCTCTTCAATCTCGAAAGATCTTTGTATGCAGAGGAAAGAAGGCAAAATTACATAATACAGGGGTGAAGCAGACATATGACTCCATGCGTGGACCTTCCATCAGCTGGTGCCTCGCGTTAGCAGCGGCTGACATGATGCCCGGCCTCCACGCTCCCACGGAAACGCTCAAACGTGTATCGCAAGGCATTTGCTGACGTCTCCAAGCACCACATTCAACACAACGGTTTTTAAAAACCACCGGCCCCACCGTTTTTCGCCAGGTGCCAAAAGTTTAATTATAAACCAAGAAGAACAGCTCTGTCGCCGCCCGTCCTCGCCCATGACTGACACCTGTCCCACACTCTGTCTCCGATAGCCATTCTTTTTTAAACTGCCTCCACATGATCCTGGTTTCTTTTTTTTTGTTTTTTTTGACCTAACTGTTTAAAGTCTCCGATCAAAGATTTTGCACGGAAAGAGCCGCCGCTCGATCAGACTCTCAGAGCAACGAAGCATGGCCGCCACACACGTCCAAACCGCACCGCAGCTTCATTCACCGGCACAAGCCCGCGCACGAGCATGTCTGCGGCGTCGACGGGAGCCCGCCGCACACACGGGGAGCATGCCAGCAGATGTTGGACCAAAAAAACGCCTCCGAGTCTTACCTGCTGTGGCCTGCAAAAGCAGCAGGGAGAGCAAACAGCAGATCGAGACTGTACCCTTCATGATGGCTGCCAGGAGAACTCTGATAGGCACACAGACTATATATACCGAGGCGGGAAGGTTAAAGGGCAGACAGAGAGAGAGAGAGGAGGCGGTGCACCGAGTGGGCCAGCTGGTGGAGGGGCGAGATCAGTGTGTGTGTGTGTGTGTGTGTGTGTGTGTGTGTGTGTGTGTGTGTGTGTGCGCGCTGTGTCGTCGAGGTGTTGTGGGAGTCACGGCATGCCACCGGGACTCTACGTGTACAAGCAGCTGACTCCTTTTGGGAGAGGTCGCAGCTCGGGCTCGGCCGCCGGTGCGAGGAGACCTGGCGGTAACGTTGTGTGCTGGAGTTCATAATTCGTGTTCATAGTGTTTCGGGAGACGCACGCTCGGAGAAAAAAAAAAAAAAAAAAAACGTCCGGCGCGTCACCCTCGCATGCCGTATTCGCCCCAGCTGGGCACAGTGGGTGGAGGGTGTTTGCCAAATGAAGTGACAACCTGGTATTCTGTTAATGGTGCAAATCTTGACTGGTACAGGCAGTTTTTAAGAATTGGCCTCAAAGAAACACAAGAAAAATATGGCAAAAAGAAGAACTAAGCCTTTAATGTGTAATCACTTCTTTGGACGTTGAGAGATCTGAAAGAAATATTATCTGCCTGTGAATTAAAGCAGCAACAGTAAGTTATGCTGAGCGCGCGGTCAAAGGATGCCGGTGCATTTAATTCACTTGATGTGTCTGGCGGAGAAAGAACAGCACAATTGTATTATATTTTTTGTACTAAAAAAAAAATGCAATATAAATGTAAATTGACGCAAAACTAGGACGTATAGGACTAGGAACATGGTTTACATAAGAGGGAGATAGAGTTTTAGTTCCACTCTGGCGTCCTTGGTGCTTCCGCTGGATCTCATCACAATCCATGACCATCAAAAATATCAGGAAAATTATTGTAACAAAGACGCCTTTAATACTAAAAAAAAATCCAACCTTAATTTCAGGCAAACGTGGGTACGGCGCAAGGCATCCAGCGGCAAATAACTTAAAATTGCCAGCAGCTAATGTCATCAAAAGGACGGTTTTATACAGAGGAACGTTTAAGTGAAATCAATTACCAAATAAGGTAATTGCATATCTGACACAAAGAGTATAATTCAGTTGAAACGATCATTAATCGTATTAAACATATGAAGTATGAAAATTAGATGTAATATGGTACTGATACATATGTGTAGACAGATGTATAAGAACATACATATCATTGTGTACATATATACAGTGAGTGTATATGTAAATCCCATATGTATGGCAGTATATATGGGCTTATATATTATACATGTATGTTATTATATAATTCATATCACACATAAAATGTGTATAATGACATATTAAATTGAATAAATATGATGAGTTACATATTAGGCGCATTTTATGTTCTATATTATTTTAGTATATTATGTTTTATATACATTTTAAAATATCATAGGAGACTATGATATCATATAATAGGTGCTATATATACGTAATAATATAACTGCAATATGCTGTACACGTTGCATTATTTTTTTGTGATTTTTATGATTTTTATACTGGAAGAATAGCGGCCGCTATTGGCTGCAGCTGATGGGGGATCCAAAAACAATAATAACACACTCATGATGGAACTGAGATGGGCTGAGGATGTCCCCCCCCAGCTCAGATGCTCGGTGTGCCGGAAATGACATTTTCCTTATTACAGATCAAAAAGTTAACCGTTATTCTGATGTGACTTCTTTTTTTTTTCTCCTTCTTGTTGGGGCTGATGCGAATTTAAATGAATGACACATATTCAGAGAGAGAATCACAGAGGCCATGTTTGCTTCGCTCACCAAGCGACGGCGATCAAGTGACCGTGGCGGCCCGAGTGTCTTTCGCGGTGAGCGCTCTTTGAGCAAAGGAGGGAGCTGTCAACCCCTCCCCCCCCCCATTCTATTATGGAAAACACGGGTCTCCCCCAGCTTGCATTTGAGGGATGCATCCGTCACAAGAGACTCTATGGTTGTGTGTGTGTGTGTGTGAAGAGGGGGGAAGCGGGATGTCTGGAATGTAAAGACCCCAGAGTCAACCTAAAATCCCTAACACAGCTAAACGCTAGGCGGATTACTGCTTTATCACGCTCAGGCAGACGCACCGCGCCGCGCCGAATCTCGCAATTCCTCGGGGGAGTCAACATCTCCGCTGTAAATTAATCCCCAAAGTTTCTTACTCGAGCGTGTCCGTCCCAAATGACTCAGGGTGGAGGGTGGGGGGAGTCCAAAATTTTTGTTTTTTCCTGGGGGTGGGTGAAACGGCTTTTAACCCCGCTGCCTCGCATCGGCGGCGGGCTGGGAGGCGCGCGGTGATTTGTTTTTGCGATGGAATCTGGGCCTTCGGAGTTTCCGGCAAGCGTCCCAGTGACGGCGGCTTAAATTTCAATTTTAGGACATAATTCGACGGGGTTGTTGCGAGGATATGGCGGGCCCAGCAACCCCCCCCCCCCCCTTCACACACTTCCTGCCCCACAGCCATCAAAAGGTCGGATTCATTTAATTTGCATATATTTTCACATTCTCTTACAGGCACAACAGCACGCACCGTCCTGACATACCCACGAGCCACCTTAAACCCTTTCCATATGTTCTTGGGAATAAAAAAAAAAAGACGTGCTCTTCAGTGTAATTTGTTAAATCGTGTTAAACGTGAGCGGCGTCTTCAGTTTCCTATTAGCATTCGGCGCTGCCGGCCGAGTGGCGGTCGTGTCTGACTGCTTCCCCCGTCTTCCACGTCCTCCAAGTGCACTTAGCGAGCGCGAGCCGGTAACGGCGGCGCTCCCGGGCGCCGTTCCGCTCCGCTTCGATCCACGCGGGACGGGCGAGATATTAAGAGACGCCTCCCGACGCGGCGCAGCGCAGCACGGCGGCGTCAGGAATTACAGCGATCGTTAAAATATCCTCCAGCAGATTCAATAAAAAGTGGACATGGAACTCCTCCCGAGGGGGATGGTGAACGTGCAGTGGTCATAATGTTGTGCTCGATCGTTTTTTTTGTGTACAAGCGCAAGGTTTGATTAGACGTTAAAAGCAGAGGGACTCCTGATTGGACGTGCGAGGGTGTGAACAAGATGTCTGGAATGAACAAGTGTGTGTGTGTGTGTGTGTGTGTGGGTGTGAGGGGTGGGGATGAGCGTCTCTGCTGTCCCTGGTGTACATTTTAACCAACGGAGGTTCGTCTTAATTTAGCAGTGAGCTGCACAGAGTCGGGAGGGAGGGAGGGGGGGGGGTCCAACGCCCTCTCCACCAATCAGGAATAGACACTTGTGCATCAAATGAGCTGCTTGAGTGACAGCCAACCAGAAGTGGCGAATTCGGCCGGTTGTGTCACCATCACCACAATAACTGCCTGTCCATTTTTTTTTAAATTTTTTTTTTTAAGTGTAAAGAAAAAGGCACACACACACACAGGCATGCACGCACACACACGAGGCCCAATCTGTAAAAAACAACGTACAAACTTTATTATTCTGTCTTTACAAAGGCACAAGCCTCTTTATCCCCAAAACATTTCTCTTAAAAAAAAAGAAGAAAAAAAAGGTAACAACAAAATAGCTTCTCGATGACCATATGCAATGACAATAAAAAAAATAAAAAGTATAGACAGACAAAAAAAAGAGGGGAAAAAAAGGGAGGGAGGGGCAAAAGGTGACAGGAGACATGCTGGCGACAGATTTAACGAAGAGCATAAAAAGATTTTTTTTGCGAAAAAAATAATGATGATGCGAGGGGGCAAATGAGACAAGATGTGGGAGGCCTGGACATGGAGGGGAGGGCCAGGAAGGGGTGGGATGGGGGGTGGGGGGGTACACAGCTGTGCGGTTTTTACCCAGAACCTCAAGAGCTTCGGCTGAGGAGCTGCCGCCTCCCAGCAGGGGAGGGGAGGCACAACTCCAGTATAGTACAGTAAGTGCTTCGTTATCTTGACCCCACCAACCACCCCCCACACCCCCTTTAATGATCCCCAGAGCCGCCGCCCCCCCCCAACCGCTCTTAATGTGACAGTCTTGATATGTCCGCATAACGTATCCCAACACACAAGAGTGGAAAACATGAAACAGCAATTTAAAAAAACAAAAACAAAAAACAGTTCTGGGCTTCGGCAGAAAAAAATAAAAAAAAAACACATAACACAAGACCAAGTTTTTTTTCCTTTTTTTCCAATGAGTGGGAATCCCGCCCGCCCGCCCCCCCCCACGGCCTGTACAAGTGCAGCACGGCGGCGGGCAAGTATCCCGTGATTCAATTTTACAGATGCGTCACTCAGTTCAGTGCAGCTGACATCAATCTTTTTTTTTTCCTTTTTTTTTTTTGTTTTTTTTAAAGGGCTATGACGTAAAAGAATGATGGATGAGTTGTGTTCGGCTGAAACACGTCGTCTGTCCAGCAGTTCGGAGCTCCATCTACGCGTCGATGCAGGTGTTTCTGAGAATACATTTGTAACTCAAATGGAATTTAAAAAAAACAAACAAACTGGGATGTGTGAACATGAATGGAATCTCTAAAAATGAACCAGGTTCCAAAAAAAAAAAAGTATCCTGGAATGATAAGATGCGTTAAAATTTAAAAAAAAAATTTAATGGAATGTCAACACTTGATTTGCGGGATTTTCCCACAAAATATCCGATGATAGTAGTGCACAAAATGGGGCGGTTAAAAATAACACTGGCCTATATACATGTAAATGCAACCAGGAGACAGTATTCGGATACATTTTTGAATACTTGATATGGGGAAAGAAAAAAAAAAACACTTAGGAGCGCTTGAATGTATACCAGCCGCTGGTTCTTTTTTTTTTCTTTTTTTTCCTTTTTGAGCCAAACATAATAAAACAAACAGACAAATTAAGAGCAAACACTTATTTTTTTTTTTTAAGCACACTCAAAAGCCTGTTTTGTGGTGGTGTTGTGAGAACTACACGGGTTCTGATGGCCGAGGGAAAAGGCCCGGATCAAGTGTTCAGGTCCGTCTCTCCGGGGGTGGGGGGGTGGGGGTTTCGGGGAGGGGAGGTTCTGCGTTAAGGCTAGTCACTTTTTGTTCGTTTTTTTTTTTTTTTTTTAAATTTATTACAGTGCTTCCCTGCAGCTGCAGGCCACCAGTAAGGCAAGCTGCTGTCTGATTCTGGTGCTTAATGTCTGTGAGTCATCCAACAGTTTCAGGCAAAAGAAACATATCACAAAAAAAAAAATAAAATCTCAAAGCAGGAACATGTAAATGGCATGATACATTAGACTTAAAAAAAAAAGGCGCAAAGAACGAATAACCTACGTCGGGAAATGCATAGAGCACGTGGTCGACAACCCACTCGCCTCCATGGCACATTCAATTTCACTGGGCATTTTTTTCCTCGTTATGTGAAGCATATTCCGCTTTGATAGATGTCCACACACTTGGACAAGAAATTACACTTTAAGGGCTGAAAGCACACACACACACACACACACGCGGGCACACACACACACACGCACGCACGCAAATCAGCCCTTAGGATTGGCCAAACAAGTGATTGTATGTCAGTCGTGTTTGTGTGTGTTGCGCGCATACGCGGCGTGTGCCGTCATTCCCAGGCGACGGCGGCGCGGCCGGAGACTGCCAGAGTCCCTACTGATTCCAAACCCCGAGGGAGAGACGCGCGCGCACACACACACACACACACATCAGTGGACGCCGCTCGAGCGCGCCCACGTGTTAGCTTATTTCTCAAGCCAGGTGCTTTTATATTAAAAGAGGGTCAAGAAACGTCAAAGCACTGACTTTTTTTTTTCCTTCTTCTTTTTTTTTTTTGGTGGGGGGGTGTCAAGGGGGCAGGGCAAGGCCATGAGTTTTTTTTTTTTTTTTTAAAGAAAAGAAAAACATGCCAAATACAGATGTGGGGAATACTGGGAACCCAGCCCAGTTAAAAATGGCAAGAAACAAAACAAAGCAAGGACCAGGAAAGAACAGAGTCGTGAACCAGTAAGTGCACTCGCTCTCCTCCCAAGATTCATTCACCGTGAGCACCGGTCAGCCATGAAAACAGCTTTTTATCCCATAACAGCCCCCGCCACCCTCCCCACCCGCCCGGTAAAAACCGCTCAAACTCGCTGGCTGAGGGAGACTTAAAGAGAAACATGGAAAAAGAGAAAAGTAGACATAACATTCTTTCGTTTCGCAGCCTAGAGAAGGCGGAGACAGTCAAACAGACAGTGCTGTGAGCTGTGTGTCTCCAAAACAGCTGATGACGGGTCAGAAAGAGCTAAGAGGAGTATTATGGTGGGGAGAAAACCCCCCACCCCCTAAAAAACAAAAACAAAAACCCCTTAGGTGAGGCCACGCTGGCTGGCTCTTCTTTAAAATCAGTCACACCGCCCGCGGGCCAAAACAGAACGAGAGAAAACCCAGGCGGATAACAAGAGATGTTTAGCAGACATTTGAACGTGGTGTATCCGCTGATCAGTCAGTGAAGTAGTTGTCTAATAACCTTTCTAACGATTAACAAACAGACAGAAGTGGTGTGTGTGTGTGTGTGTGTGTGTGTGTGTGTGTGTGTGTGCGTGTGCGCGTGTGTGTGCGTGAGAGAGCGCTGTAGATCGGCAGAGAAAAGATGCAGAGGAGACTGCATGTATGAGTGTCTAAGTGTAAACCTAGTCTGGCTTCCTATCATGGTACGACACGTAAGAGTAAAAAAAAAAAAAATAATAATAAAAAAAGGAGGAAAAAAAAGAGAAAAATAACCAAACAAACAGTGCTTGAATCCATCTACCAGCCCTGTTTATGTCCACTGAATATTTAAAAAAAAAAGAAAAAAAAAAGAGCCACGTGGGCTCCCGTAGCTCTGGTCTGCCCGAGCCTTTTTTTTGTGTGTTTTGTGTGTGGATGTATGCAAATGTGCGGCCTCTA
>CAAKHG010045114.1:0-19099 GCA_901007715.1 Dactylopterus volitans
CACACACACACACACACACACACACACACACACACACACACACACACACACAAAGCCAGACTGATCTGCCAGCCAATTATCAATTCCCCTGAGTTAAAGGCTGGTTAAAGGCTTTGCTCAAGGGTTCCTCAGTCGTGGCCGTGGGGGAGGGGCAAGCGCTTCCTCTTCACTCTCCCAGCTCGACTCACCCTGCCGATTGGTGGGATTTATTCCACATAATGTTCATCACTGTCTCCACTCATCCATTTACAGTCCGATTGTGATGTTATGCGTATCACGTTACAAATGCAAAGCAACTCCCATAGCAGCGCCATGGGCTCCGGCTGCTCCGGCACGCCCGTGGTTTTAATTTGCCAGAGCGTGTCATCATCTCAAGCGCTGGTTTGCACCAAGTGAAACTGAAAATCTGAAAATTGTCCAAATAACGACATCACGACCTCCCCCCAGATCACACAGAAGCAACAGACGTCCCTCTTCCAGGCACTGATCTGACGCCCCTGCTTCCCGTCACACCTTCACTTCTTCACTTCGTGCAACATCTCCTCTCCTCCGCCTTTGTTTGTCTTCAGCCTTTTTTTTTTTTTTTCCTTCCTTTGACTCCATAATCCATCTTTTCCGCAGCAGCACAGATCAGATATTTATTATCTGCGGACCCGAAAGGATCTGCCTACAAGCTCCGACAAAGAAGAGAGGGGTGTGTGCGCGCTTGTGTGGTGCGCGCATGTTTGCGCTCGTGTGTGTGTGTGTGGGGGTGTGTGCATGTGTGTGTTGGAGGAGGTTCGGGAAGGGGGCGCAAATTACATTTTGGCAGGTATTATCACTTTCCGAGATGTATGGACGTCCAAGGACATCGCCAGCAGGGTAAACACAAGGCAGCTGGATAAATAAAACAAACACAACAAATAAACCGCCGTGATGATTGTGGACACGGTGAGAAATGAGTTCTGAGATGGGGCTGATGTTGGCGGGCGTAGGGAGAGGCGGGCGCAAGGGGGGATGGAGCTGGGGGTTGTTGGCTCCGTTAATGACAGAAGAGCTTGGGGAGACGTTGCTGTTTTGTAAGCTTGTCCAATAATGGATAAGTATTGGTTGAAATTAATGTTTGACAGTCCTGTAAGAACAATTCCTACCTAATTCGGGTTTTTGGACGAACGACAAGGAACATGAGGCTTCTGTCATGTGCTAACAAGTCAAAATGGTTGGCGAGTAAACAGCAAAAGGCGCAGTTATTAAAATAGCAGCAGGACATGGAGGGGGCAGTTTGGTTTATTCTAAGTGTGGGAGTATGGGGTACTGATTTTCTCGACTTTAGAAAAGGCCCACTTTAAGAAAATTATCTATTTTTTGTCTAGGTGTTTGCTATATTCTGATTATGTTTACCCCTTTATACGCTTCTGGATGGAACTACATTTTTTTTAAACTGCAGTGGGCCTGCCGCCGCAAATCAGCCAAGTTACCTGTGCGAATAATGAAATTTAATAAAAATGTTATTATTGAGAAATAAAGTAAAATAATAATTGTTACATTAATATGCTTTAAAAATAAGCAGCAACAGTTAAAGACAAATGGTATTTATTATATAATAAAACAATCATAATTTAAACACAATAGAATAACTTAAATACCAACACGACTGAAGGAAGATGTTATTTGATAATAAAATAATTTTTTTTAACATAACTAAAGATTAAAAAAAATGAAATACTGGCAACAGTTGAATACAAGGTTTATTAATTTTTACATGAATACAAAATAATACAAATCTAAAATAGCAACAACATACAACATGCACATGGTGTTGCACTTTCTTTTTTGATCTTGAATTTTTAATCTTGTTGAAAAACAAGCCATAATGTCATCATTTTTCCACAGCAGCCGAACCATTGGCCTTCACTCTGACATCTCTTCACAAATCCAAACAAATTGTGTCATTTTGTCTGCTTCATTTCCGTCATCGATAAAGATTTGCAAGTCTTTATTTTTCACCGCTATATATTGTCGTGAAGATGATGCACAGAAAATAACTAAACATTACACTTTTTTGGAGTAACTTTTTAAAAATTTTTTTTACTGTATTCCACAATGGAACGGTGAACTGTATTCTGCCACATATTGGCGTTTTGGTGAGTTACCAGGAAGAGGAATTGGTGCTTAACAAACTGTTTCTTTAATAATCGTATCAATAAAGGGCTTTGAAACCGACAAGAGTAATTTCCAAAATTAAGCTGCATTCATCTCCAAGTCAAAGCTCATCTGTTAATTGAGTGTTTTTCAGCTTCCTGCTGAGCGTGAAATGACGACTGTTCACCCGAAACAGGCTTCTGAGCAGAAACAATGCTTTCAAACGTTCTCCAGTCATCATTTAAATTTCCATTTGAAACAAAGACTCAAAGGAAGACGCGAGCATAAACAGCCAATCGGCCTGCAGGCATCCCGATCTTTGCATCAAAGAGGCCAACTCTTTTTTTTATTATTATTTGTTCAGTTACTCTCTACTCAGGTCAAATGAAAAACGATACCAATAGCTGTTTGATTGTCAGTGTTAAAATGTAGATATCGGTGATGCCCGTGTTGCTGGATGCTGATTGGTTTGATCCCAGTTGTGAGCCGTGAGTACAGATCGTTTCCTGATGCTGCTCACAAGTGGACGGCAAAGTGTTTCAGTGAGGTTGCAGCCGGAGACGTGCAGCGACAACTGCTTTATGACCATTTAGACGGGAGAGCTGGTCGGCTGCCTCATGGCTTTTCTGCATTGTGGTTGGCATCCACGGTTTAGCCCCTCTGTTTGGAAATATAATAAACATCTATTGAATCTCCATGTCTGAAATATACTATACACCGACCAGCCTACGCAGACATCATATTGCATACATATACAGTACATGTATATCCATCTAAAAGCCTGTTAATATATGTCAATACCACATATGTAACTACAAAAGATAGAGAAATTTAAAATTAACATGAAAAATATATCCACAAATATATAATGTTTGTAATTGTGTTGATTGAAAGTGCAATCGAATGCAACTAATTAAATGTACTGTACATCATTAACCTAAATGGGCGCAATATATAATCCTATGTAGAAATTCATCATAGATATTTCTGATATATGTGCATATAAGACGGTTCCTATGAGTATCTTACACACTGTATGTTGTAAAAGTATATTTTATATATACAGACATTGAAAATATGTGATAACAACATACCATCCTGTTGGTAACGTATATGCAATTTCAATCCCCATAACATTTACCGTTTTTTTTTTCTTGAACATTTATTTTAGCACATATTGTGAATTAACTGATTAACCCTTCTGTCTACAAAGTGTCAGAATATATTAAAAAAAATGCCCAACAAAGACACCCATCCCAACATGACATCATCAGCTTGCTTTTCTATCTATTTCAACCTAAAATAAAACTGGGAACGAGATCCGTAAAACAGCAGGTCTATAAAACAAAGAAACAGAATTTTTTTTAGCTGTATGTCTTAACATGATATGAAACTGTCATATATGGATAGCTTTGACATTGTAGTGTGGATTCTTCAGAACTGACTCAGCATTTTGTTAGTTCTTTTCACTGCTTTATTTACATTTTTTTTACATTACCTTTTTGGTTGGAAACAGGTTGAGTGATAACTGGCACATGGAGTACGCCGGATTAGACAAGCAAAAATTAATTTTGCCTTTTACCCCAGCTGCGTCTACTCGTCAATTCCACACTGATGCCTTCCAGAGTGCCCGGGACGGAGCCAGGCGGATCACCGGCAGAGCACCAGCGCTATCCATGGTGCTGAATCCTCCTGTCAGGCACTACTTAAAGTGTGCTACCTGCGCTCCAACTGGCTCCACCCCGCGCACTATGGGCGGCGTCAGTGTGGAAATGATGAGTAGATTACCAGTTTGAAAGTAGATAAATCATTTCAGCTCTGGACTGTTGGTTGGAAAACATAAATGACAATTTTTCACCTTTTTCTAATATTTAGTAGACTCAACAATTGATCTGTTGAGTGAGATGTGTGCACGTCAATCACTGGCTATGTTTAACTCAATATTCTTTTTTCTTTTTTTTTTTACTGAGAAAAAGACAACATTTCAAGTATGCTGTTTACATGGAAAATTAAAACAAATATTCCAATTTTCATGTACTCTTGTATGTTGAGGTGCATATTTGAAGTGTGCTGTAAACATGTCAAGAGAATGTTCCTGAAAGAAGAATACCTGGACATCTCTCCTGCACATGCATGAATTAACATCCACGAATGGCAGCCACAATAATAAAAAAAATAATAATAATAAAAAACACAAACATGAACAAATGACATATTGAAATATACAGGTGAATTATGCACGCCTCTGCAAACCGAGCGAGTTATGGTAACTGATATGCCAATTATACACTGAGAGACCCTCACATCCAAAGTCCTGAACTGAGTGGTGCCATAACTGACATCACCGCAGTGAACTACATTAAATAACAAAACCAGTTGAAGCCTGACTTATTTCAGCACTGTGTGAGGATAAGTTATCCATCCACACACACATACGCGCGTGTTTAGTTTGACATTGGTTCCCCACAGTAGTCACATGTATGTATGAGGGTTTTATCAGGGTGTTCAGAACGAACCTGAACACAAATCGAACATTAGCTGGGTTTATATGGGCACTTTTTTCCCCAATTCTGGTTTAAATCATTCTGAATGAAGGTCTTGGGTCGACTATTTACATGTCATGTGATCTAATCTGGTGTTTATATGACTGAAGTGTTCGATCAGAAAGACAGTATGACCTGCATGTAAGGGATGTTTATGTCATGTGTTTGATGAGCCCTCTAAAATATTTTTTTTTACTGCCATCTATTGAACTTAGTTATTTCAGTTTTTGCGTTGTTTTTAATCGAACAGCAGCTCAGTAACAACACGCTTCTGCTGGAGCTGAGGAAGAGGAGAAGATGAGCACTTGAACACCTTTTCCACGACGCTCAATTTTTTTTCCTTCCTCCTCACAAAACCAAAACTGTGCGGTTGAAAGTTGCTGCAGCAAAGATAGATCGAAGAGTTGAGAGTGTGAAATTTCCCAATGTAGAACGAAAGCAAAGCGTACGGATGGCGAGCCAGTCATTCACAAAGTTGTGCAGGTAGGGGGAGGCGTTTATAGTCCCAGAGTCCCTGGATTATTCCTGTTGCAGTCATTTTTTGCATGAAACTGCACGGAAAGAACACAGACCGAAAGCCTCCTGATTGGTCATTTACATCGCAGAGGTCTTCTTTCTCTCAGTTAATCAAAATGTTTACACCACCCCTCCTTCCCTGTGGAATTTCATTCAGATAGGTGTTTATATGGACTGTTTGCATTCGGTCTGGGCATTTAAACTAAATCTAATCAGAATATTTGGCTGCATGGAAACCCAGCTATTGGCAACTTCCGTATGACATTGGAAACCTCAATGACATGTTTTCACAAACACAGTGAACTAAATCTGTGGATGCAGGCTGCAAGCAGCACACCTTCCACAGTAGGCAAAAAAAAAATAATCTTTCACAAGCTGCAGATGTGGATGCAGAAAGGGGGTCACTGCAGAAACAGTTTGGCGAAAACTGACTTACCAAAAATGGAAATGCTATTCTAATTTCTTCATAATAAAAGTCTACACTTCATCCCACATTTAAATGGTCTTTTTCATTAAATAGTGGAGCAATATCGCACTATTTGATCCCATTCAGCTTTAAAGGAAAACTCCACAGAGAAACATAAATGGACATTCACCTCAATGCAGACATACTCATGTGTGAACATATTAGACAGAGGCAGACACACACATACTCACACACTTTCAATCCAAGCTGAGTCTGAAGCACCTACTAGTTTCACACATGAGAGAATCTGGTCATTGAATGTGGCAGGACCGAGTGTGTGTGGCCCCCTGAAGTCCTCGGGGAGGAAGCCACACGGCAAGAAAAGTGGAGCAAAATTAAAAGAAAAAAAATGGAGGAAGTCCTGGAGGTCGAGTCACACACAGCAGAGCCTGGCTGAGATGAGAGCGAAGATAGACATTCTACTTTACTCAGACATTTACTTTCATTCGGAGCCCATCAATGTCTTTTTCAATACCCATTACCACCAATGACGTGAGGAGAAGAAGAAGAGGGGTCAGGAATCAATGGTCTGATTAGAGAGATGGAGTCTTTCAAATGTGTCCTGAAGAGCTGAAGCCTTTGAGAGGTGAATTATTTTCAGCTACTGGTGGAGGGGACTCTAAATTGGCTAAATAATTGAGTAGGCCTATTACTTTTGTGGACAACCAATGTATTTCATCATGAAGGGGATATTTACAGTTTAGAAAGAATTTGTGGCCCTTTTAAGAACCTAAACAGTCCAAATGTGGTGCATTTAAGGGACTACTTGGACATATGTGGCATGCAATTTGAATTTCAAGTTCATGTTCAGAGGATATGGAGGAATTAATGAAAATAAGAAATAAATATCCAACCGTTCCTTGAAAATTACAAGCAACTTGTGTCCTACAATCATCCAACTAATGTTGTTGATGATACCAAAGGAACTGTACACGCTGTACTGATTTTGGTAATACCCCTTCTGTCGGGGTACGGGGCACTATGCTCTGGTACCCAATGGGTAGAGCTATATCATTCATATATACATGTACCTGATAGTCCTTTCTGAGCGGGAATAGTGGGAATAAAGTAGAAAGCTAAAATAGCATATCTGTTTCACAAGGGAATATTCCCATGTGTTTCCTATTTCAGTGAAAATGTCAGCGCACAATTGCATTCCTTCGACCACCCAGGAGGTTCAGATGTTCTTTGAATAATTGTGGAGGAAACACAGAGGGAGCTGAGTGTAGCAGTGACAAACAAAAAAAAAAAAGGTTTTCCAGCTCGTCTCAAAAAATGGCTGCTCAGGGTTTCCACTGAACGGCCAAGAAATGCTGGACAAAAAGCAAGAAGCTCTGCAGCAATTACTGGAGAGACGAGGACCATAACAGCCAGAGTGGTGGACACAGAAAGAATTAGAAGTGGTTTGAGATAATGGACGCCATCTATGGCCGCCAACCATCAAGTGCAGTGAGTGATTCTTTAAGTGTTTAAGTGTTTGGTCTTCGCATTGTGTTAGCTTTGGACTCTTATTGTCTCTCGTCTCGTCTTCTTCCACTCACCTGGTTTCGGGTCGCGGAGGCAGCAGTCACCTGCCACATTGCACCAGACCCATATGGTTCCTCCTGCACGTGGTGGGCCTGCTGAAGGATGGACCCATGTGTCTGTCTCAGGCTGGACCAGACCGGACCCCATCGGTGAAGACCCGGCTAGCAAGTGCTTGCCGATAACGCCCTTCCCCAGGCCTCCAGGCTCCAGGGTGGGGCCCTGGTAACCCTCCAGGCAGGGCGCACTGGTCCTTTAACGTTTTTCTTCCCATTGCATCTTTGTGGACCATTCTTTGTCTGACCCGTCACCCAAGACCAATTTGAATAGGGAGACCCCACCAGGGGCTACTGCCCCTGACAACATCGGTCCTGGGATCATGGGATGGTCCACAGAGGGGTATTTTGCTGTTATTTTAACTATTGTTGTCAAACCCTGTACAGTTATTTCTGAATTTTTATCAGTCTAACACAGTGGCAGGTTGCCCCGGCCCCAACAGCCAGAAAAATCTACATGTTGTGCTTCAGCATTGTACAAGTTGAGATACGTTTGATCAAGTTTTGGATGCACTGCCAATAAATATATTTTAAAAAAGTACAGCAATTAATACTGAGATCGTCAGGTTGTGTGGAAGTAAAGTGCTTCAATAAATGTACATTTTGAATGTATATTGTAACTGTACAAATAAAACAACATAAACATACATGTCAGTGTTTTGGAAAACTACCGGTGGGAATCAAATGGATGAAAATGCTTTTTTTAGCATCCTCAATGCTTTTCTCTTCTAAGCAGGAGATAAAGGGGGTCAGCAGGATCTGCTAGTAGCCCCAAGAGGAATACAGGAGTCAGACAGGAGGACTCTGGAGTTGGAGTAATGTTGCGAGCTACATTGTGAGATACATTGTGAGCGTAATTTCCAGACGTGGCTTGAGGATGCTCTTGAGGCAAAGCAGCAAGAGCTGGAGATAATAAGGCTGCACACTGAACAATCGGCAGCCTTCACCCGCGCCCTCCTGAAACACCCCTAGCCAGCTGGTGCAGGTGGGCGGCCGCCGTCACGACCCTGCGCCACCATCTAGCCGCGAGGCGCTTACAAACTGGATAGTGAAAAACACAATGACAGTGGCTGGCTGAAAGTATTTCTTCGGTTAAAAAAAAAAAAAAAACAAATTGAACATGCAAAATCAAGCACTGCGGTAAACTGTTTAAGAGAAGTGAGCTTTGTAAAGGACAAGCAATGTGGACAGTCTCAGGAATAGAGCATTGCGTGAACTCCCAGCCATTCCCGAAAATACACTCCAAAACAGTCCTCTTCAACCTGCAACGCCTTGAAGAACGATGGAATGCCGGCTGTAGTCACAGTGATACTCCTGCCATGCCATACTGGAAATGTGTGACCCATCAATGGCTCCAACGCACTGCCGGAGCCTCCACTTTTTCTCCGTATAGGCCGCCACTTCCTTAATCTTCTCCCAGTCTGGAAAGCAAATCAGCGCTGGAACTAACAACATGCAAGCAGCCTTGAGAACTCTTGCAGACACCTACACACAGTTATTTTCCTGACACCACAAAGATGGCTTGTACTTTTGTTTTCATTGTCGGTTGCCAGCTTCAATGGCGCGGTGGCAACTCTTTTCTTCAGAGGGACACGCACTCTGCGGCCTCAGTGAGTGTGTGAATCCCGGAACAATGCAATTCCAACGCGCCATGGCTTGATCAAAAGCCCAAACATTCAGTCTGCAGCAGCAATTTTGCATCAGTTGGAATGTTTGAATAAAACATAAGTACAAGACATAATTCAATACACAGCAGCACTGGTGGGGGAATTGTTCAGGTTCTTTACTTGTGCTCAGGTTCAGCTACCACACAAACTTGTCTAAAATGTTTAAGTAAAAGTAGTATGCTGAAAGTTTACAACCCACCTGAGAGGACTTTGGTGTACCTGGGAAACAAAGACAATATTTGTATAAAACGGATCAAATGTGAACAGCACACAAAGTACAAAAGAGGGCGTGAGACACAAGATTACAAGCTGTACATAAAGTCAGAGTAAATAACAATGCACTCGAGCACAACTCAAAACTAGTGTTGTCCTTCAACTACTTTATAGCAGTGCAATACTTTAGCTAGCGGAAGCACATGAAGCTGGACGTTAGGTTAGCTTACCGCCTTGCGCTGTCATTTTGGGCTTTCCCTTACAAGGTTCCCCTTCTCATCTGAGGTCTTTTGTTTCATTTCCTGGAGTCTCTTGGGGTTTTTGTTGCTGTTTTTCCATGAGACCTGCAGCCTTTTCTCAGTTAAAACTGCTCCTCCTCGCGACAAATAGTGGTGTGATGAAAAGAAAGAACACGACACCGAACTGACTGATGTGAAGATATTGGTGGAAACCGGGCTTTTAACAAGACACAGATTTTCAAAGCACACCAGATTGTTTGCGTCGTTAATGACATAAAGAAGAACCAAAGACAAACTTATTCAATTTTCATCATTTGGGTAGCAAAATTTGCAATGTCTCAAAACATCTGATTTGGGTTTCGAATATACCGCATAGCTTTACATAGACATAGGAATGAAATTAAAGGTAAATGCCATCAAAATGCATTATAAATTTAGACACAGGGAGGGATATATAGATTGAAAATGAGATGAACAGATCATTGCAATTTGAAAGAGAAATTACATTTTGTTTCCATGTGAAAGTAAATGTCAATCATTTGAATCCTGATTTAAATGAGCTTCTTCGCGTTCGGGTGTTCAGGAAGCTTCTCCTGCAGGTGGCCGGCGCAGAACCTGACCGTGCTTGGTTCTGATCGTCAGCGCAGAGTAAAGAAGCCATGGGTGACCTGCTGGAATCGGATGATTCATATTTCGACGATTCAGTCTACGTAAACGCAGCAAAAGATGAGCCATGTTTACGACTTAAAGAACCGGACTTGCGACTTGACGACTGGGACTTCAGCCTCAGGAGGAGGGACTCGCTTAGATCTAAGATTATGATGTGGCGGCCACCTTTGGGTCGGATTGATTCTTATGACGGCAACACTGTTCATTGGAGGAACGCAGTTGCTGAAGGCAGATAATCCGGCAACCAGGAGAATAGTGGGAATTCCACCTTCGTGCCTTCTGCGTGACGAATCACTCCCTCTGCTGAGCGTGATCAGTTGCCCCGCTATATGTTTAAGCCCTTCGCCTTTTTTTTTTTTTTCTCTTTATGAAAAAACATGTGGTTCATGAGTGCTGAAGCATATCAGAAGAAAACACATGCTGCACGTCAGGGATGTATTCATGCGGTAAATGTGCGTAAACGTCATGTAGGCAACGCACTTGTGACGTTTCCTTGCTTTATCCTGCACTGACATTTTTTCAACACTTACAATTTAAACCCGGTTCTTCCCGCATTCTTTGTGCTGTTATAGCCACTGTAGAACACTGAAGTGCACACCCACACGCACATATGTGGTGTTTTGTTTTGTATTGTTTCTTGATTCCACGTGACGGACTGCTGTGGATTCCCAGCGTTTTACAGATCAAATGTGGTTTGATCTTCTCTTCTTCATTGTTCCAGAAATATTTTTACTCATTTGTCTGCTGAAAAAACACTGAAACACTTGCAGGCGCGCGCGCACACACACACACACAGGTTGTTGTTTTCATCCCCGGCGGTGTCCGCCAGTATTTTGTTCCCTTGCGAGGACCACTTGTGCATACATGCTGACGACAAGCCTTAATTGTTTGCTTGTCACCTGAGCAGCATCGGCGCTGCATTTTGATTTGCTCCCCAGCAACATCATCGATGGTGATGGAGGAGCGCAATGCAATCAGAGAGGCAATATAGGGGCCCCAGCACACACACACACACACACACACGCGCGCACACACACGCGCGCAGAATCCAATTCTTATTCTAATGCTGTAATAACACGAGAGGAGAGGACGCTCATCAGCCGATCATTTTGTCAGCCGAGTCTCTGGGGACGCTCCTCAGTGTGGAATTACACCCGAGCCTCCGATGGATCCACCAAATAACCAAGCGGTTTCAGCGCGTCCCACTGGAGGCTTGTTTCATTTCTTTCTGGCTTTTAATCGAAGGAGGCCCAAATAAGTCCAGATGAAAGAGTGAGTGAGCTCACGTCTGTCGTCACTTCGTCCCTCTTGTCTGGCTGTTGTTCATTAAAACGCACAATGACGTTCGCAAAATTAAATTGGTTTTGGGTCAGATTCTGACTAATACACCAATAGAACACACAATTCTTTTACAATTTTGGAGTTAAAAGCCAGGCGTGAAACACGTTTTTTTTTTTAATAATAATAAAAATAATCAAGTGTTCAATTAAAAAAAAAAAAGTGTTTTCAATCAAAAAAAGGGAAAACAGTTAAAGTGCAAAAAAAAAAAAAAGTCCAACAAACTGTCATCGGACATTGTTCTTTCTGTTCTTAATCTAGGAATCATAAATCTGAATTTCAGTTTCTCAAATACTGTGTTTTTTGACTGAATACTTACAAAACACTTGACAACGGACAATGGAGTTGATGTTCAAAAGTGGGATGGAGGATTTTAAGTCTCCATATTTAGGGATCAAGTAGCTCTCCTCTTTAGTAGAGAGTTAAACGTATGTGCACATTGACCTCCTGTAACCAAGCCTGCTTGCATACTGCAAATATTTGCACTGCATTTAATTTTGATTTAATAATCTTTTACCACAAATCACAGCTTCTATCTTTTTTTCAGTTTTGTCCCTGGAAGCTAACAGCTATGTGGCTCCTGCATAACTTCATGCAGTAAATCCAGATGCAAAATTGAAGGTCTGCTGTCAATATTTTATCCATTTTTTTAACGACGGAGATAATTCGCACAGAGACTAGCAGCCACATTTGTTTTCCTCTCTGGAGCTAAAAGCTACGGTTAGCAGCTAAAAGCTAATGCTAACCGTAAACCCGCTAACAACTAACATCATTAGCAGTATGCTGATGACTTCCTGATATTCACTGTAGCTGTGCATTATATGACAGTAAACACAGCACCACTGTTTAGGTCTGCTCATTTTATCCTCAATAGGTGATGCCACAAAATACTTCCAAAAAACGTGAAAGCGTTCAATTTTAGGAAAATGCACGCACACACACACACACACGCACGCACGCACACAAAAACGCACACACACGCACACACAAACATCCAAAGAGTCGTGTCAAGGCAGACATTTACAGACTGCCTGTGCATTGATTATTATTTAATTAAACAGGCGTTATCTGGCTCAGTATTTACCAAGAATGACATACATACACACTCGTGCACACACACTCATTTACAAAGAAGGGTTAAACAGCTTTGGGGAAAGGTCAGATTTAATTACAACCAATACTTATTCCTCTTCTCGCCCTGAAACAATTACAAGTTAATGGAGGAAGTCACAGAGAGCAGCTTTCTGAATGGCTGCTGAATAATAACGAGCATGCGCACGTGTGTGTGTGTGTGTGTGTGTGTGTGTGTGTGTGTGTGTGTCTGCGGGCGCGCGTGTATGCGTGTGGGAGACAATATGGTCTCAGATTGTATGCCAGTGATTTTGTCACATAATGGATGTGTTTTGTTTCACAATGAGTATTTCTCCCCGTGCGCAGGAAGATGGATGCATGGGCATTTGTCTTTTTCATGTGTGTGTGTGTGTGTGTGTTGGTGTGCGTGCTACATGCAGCCTCCTTTATGGCTTTTCTCTAATAGCCAAGTCATTCCACCGCAGCCAAAGCCACCCTTTACTCTTCTTACTAATCGCTTGCAATTGCCCAATTAAGCCCAATCACTTCCACAGAGCAACACCCTCCACATAATGAGCCCATCCGAAGAATCCACTCACTCTCACTGTTGGCAGATTTGCAGCTTTTTCAGCCAAGTGGGCTTTTTACTTTACTTAATTGTGATTTTTGAACGCACCTAATTAATACCACAAGTGGAGATTAACCCTTCACACCTGGCACTAAAGCAATAACACCAAAACTGTCAAATCAAAATATTTCTGCTATTTTCCTCTAAAATGAAGGAGAAGCACGAATCAGATCAAATCAAATCAAATCAAATCAAATCAGATCAAATCAAATCAAACTTTATTCATATAGCACTTTTCGTACTCAAATACAAATGCAACACAAAGTGCTTTACAACAGTTAAAAACATTGCAGAAAACAGGTAGAACATGGGTTTTATCTGTTTTCTATTTTCCTCCCACCCTCCATACACACATACACGCACACACACACACACACATTCTCACCATGGACAGTAGGGAGACATGGCAGGGCACTGAGGATCAAGGAAAACACCATCTTTGGGGCCGTCCACACTGGGAGGCGCTGGCACCCAGACCCTCCCGCCCCAACGCCGACAGACGGGCACACCAAGGTGGGGGGGCCCCGCAACCGAAGGGGCCAAAGGGATTCGAGGGCAGAACCCCCAACAGCAGGCCGGATACAGCCTCCAGCGTGGAGGATCCCCCTGAGGAGACACTGGAGTTAAAATGACAAAGGCTTAAAAGCACAAGGTAGCATAAACAGCCTGACATAAGATAAGTAAAATAGAGTGAACAGTCAAAAGAGTAAAATACTTACGGTAATAACTACATGAGATTAAATAAATACCTAAATTTAACATCATCTAAAAAAAAGTAGCACAAAATGGAAATTCAGGGAAGGTAAAAGCACCATATTTGTCTAAATATAAGAACACCTTGATTAGAGAATAATGAAAATAAGCAATATATTTATAAATTATAAAAAAAGGAAATTAAATAATAAATTAATAAAAAATAACTTCATTATTAAATTAACACAAAAAGAATGAAACATTTAGCAAGACATTAAATAACACATATTCACATTTGTAAAAAGAACAAATTTTAGTATAATTTATCAGAATTGCTGTTGAAAATTCTGCTGCCACCTTCAACTGATTTTATTTTATTGATTTTGTAAATATTTGGCGCCAACTATTGTTGTACATTTATACTGACATGTAAAAAATTACATAATTACAATACAAATCCTCCAACTCAAGCGACTATTGAAGATGCCAATTTGAACCCGCCGACATGACACACGGAGGACGTTTGTGCGCCCTCCCCTCGTCCACTCGCCGTCACAAATCATCGCTGCAAAAACAAACATGTTTAAGGACGCAAGTGGTGAAGCTTCATTTACTTCATGAACGCCCGCCACCGCTGTGAAAACAGTCGAGTCCCCTGATGAATGGGCGAGGGATGAATGAAGTCTCCGCCGCTCACAGCAGCAAACCGCTGTGCAACCATTCACTTCCCCTCCTGCCCCTCTTCAACTTACTCGGGCTTTCAGACATAAATGTTTTTGCTGCACTCAAACCAGGCGACCTCTCCACTCTGTGAGAGGTCGCCTGGTTTCCTCCTTTCCTGCGGTTGTAGCCCCTGGAAGTAGACTCTAATGACACTTTTCCTCTACATGGCTCTAGTCTACTCGACCCGCCTTTGGTACCAGTTACTGGGGTTTGTTTTCCATTAGTAAATAGGACTGTGTCAGTGTAACTGGTCGTCATAGCAACGCCGCGCAAAACCGCTGACACGCCACCGTCGACGTGACATAGCAAAGCACCGAGAGGAAAAAAAAAATCACAATAAGAGAAACAATAGATGTTGACGGAATGGTTTTCTTGATTTTTCGGCACGCGACTGTTTTCCACGAGAAGGCCATTTTTGTTTCAAAAGAGAAAGTGAAATATTAAAACTGCGGCTGCTAGAATATTTTGGTTGTTTAAAAATGCCATTCAGGGTATTCCCCGCATGCTGCGCATTGATGATGCAACGACACTTTGACGACTCTCTCAGACCCATCGGTGGTCTGCAGTGTTTCCAGGTCACCTCTTAGTGCCCCACGAACCGGGCAGCCTTCTTTGAAACAAAAAGAGTGCAGGTACTAAAAAAAGTATGGAATGGAAAACCACAAAAGGCGGGTCGAGTAGAGTAGGGTAGATTAGAGTAGAGTAGAGCCAGCACTATATAATGGAAGAAAACCAAAATTCATTCAGGTTTCAGTGATCCGACGCGGACACAAAAAACGTTCAATAGTAACATCACACTTTATCTTTCACACCATTTGATGAGCTTGTTCCTCATTACGAATGATTTTCCAACGTGGAGCTTTTCAGAGTGAGAAAAGGGGGCCGCGGAGGGTCTGAACATATCGGGGATGAGGGAGCTGAGAGCTGGTGGCACTTTGAGTCATTCATCGAAGCCGCATTTGCAGTCCTTCCTGCCGTGAAGTGCATTTCACTTTCATTCCAGCCATCTCAACATAAAAATAACCAAAATCTGCAGACATTAGTCCGGACCGAATGTGCACTGACCTTTAAATGCCGCCAGCGTTTCAACACAAGAGTAAAAAAGTTGAACCCCTTTTCAGTTAGTGTCTAGTGTGTCATCAGATGTAACAGGACTGGTGATGCCAAATGTAAATCATTACCAGAGGTTATTATAAAATAGTTTCAGCTACAATTACATTTAACCTAGTTGTAAAACAACCAGGAATCGTCTCTTCGTGGTGTCAAACGATCAGCCGGTTCTTATTTGTCGTCATAAAATAGTCATGTTCGTCGTTCGTAATATTTTGCCACCCAGATGCATATGAGTGGGATGACCAAAATATTAGGGACACCTCTCACTATACCCCTTTACAGTTCAATATCATCCCGGATTGCAGTTCCAATAACAACCATTCAAATATCCGACACCTCTCTCAAACAGATGTCCCTAATGTTTTGCCACCCTGATGCATATGAGTGGGATGACCAAAATATTAGGGACACCTGCCAGTAGAACCCATTACATTTCAATAGTTGTGGACACCTCTCACGATAACCCAGTGGAGTTGGCCAACATAACAAATTACAGCCCCGATCATTGTAGTCCCAATAATGCTGTTGCAATATATTCTATTATATTGCATAAGATTTTATGGCAAACAATGTTATGGCATCTCCTCAAAAGTGAAGCAAAAATATCTCCATCTCCTCCTGGTGTCTCGCTGCAGTATGGGCAATACGGACTTGGAACAAACAAAAATATCAAAATACTCTTCACACAATTTTTTTTTATCACAGATGGTTCCTGTCATTCGGATACGTTATAATGGTTCATTTTTTTTTTCCCCCCTCAGAGGTGGTTTCTGTCATTTCAGGTCATTTTATTTATGCTGTCGTTTTCCTAAGTTACCAGTTTTCTGATAACTTTGGTTTTAATTAGTTATTTGATGGTATTAAAAAGGGGGCGATTGACTGTGAGTGAAATACAGGAGGCGGAGGCATTTACGGACGACTGTTTAGGAAGTGTGCGTGAGACAGCTAAGAGGATGTATAGCAATAACTTTCTATAACGGCTGTTGTCTGTCTGAAACCATGAAGATGTGTCTTTGACAGTAAACGGATTATTTGTGATTGAGTTTGGGGGACTTTGTACCGGCTCCAAATGACATCATCTGTGCAAGATGGCAGCGTCTGTATCTGGGAAGTTTTTGGCTTCGTTTTTTGTACAGATGTTGTAGATTATACACAATCTGTGGTCCGGACCTAATCATTTGTGTTTTGGATCTTAATTGCAGCACTGAAATGTAATCAAATATGAAAAGCTGCGATGGATTTAGAAAGCAAACAGTCAACAGTCGCCATCACTGCTGACACTCGCCAGTCGTTGTGAATGAGGAAGTGGCGGTTGCAAGAAACACACGCACGCACGCACGCACGCACGCACGCACGCACACACACACACACGCACACACGCGCACACACAAAAGAAAACTGCACCTGATCCTAACGGGAATGCTTTCACATTGCAGCAAGAACCAACGTAAAACAAAGATGTATAACTGTAAAAGGGGTAAATTTATGGAATAATTTCAAAATAAAAATAAAAATATGCTATACACTTAATAGATTAAAAAAAATATTTAAAAATAGTATTATTAGTACATATAAAACTAAATTATAAACCTTATTATTAACTACATTGCGACATCCTGGATGTATTCTTGAATTCTTGAATGTATTCCTTGCACATATTTGAATATTTCTATTATTTTTACTTTTAAAACGGAAAACGTTACTAATGTAAGTCGGATAGGCAAAATAAGCTGAGGCTTCAGCCTGTACCTTTTCGGTCAATGTACACTTGTGTATATTATGTATCTGTCTCTGTTTGTTTTTATCAGACCAAAATAAAATCACTTAACAGAAGGTGTCCATATTTGACGGCGTCCATATTTGACGGTGCGGGATACAAATGTTTTTGGACTGTATTTTGAGATCTTATCAATCAATAGTTTAATTTGGGGACAAAGGTCTTTTGGCACAAGTAAGCCTATTTTGCGATTGTTTTTTTTTTTTTTTTTTAATCTATTGTACTTAGTGTTATGTGGTATGGAGTCAGTGTGTGGTATAGTTGCTTCTGGGTGCAGCTGAAAGCTCGACTGGGGAGACTGCTGAGCATCTGCTCAAAGACTGTAGGTCAAACACGTGAGCCGAGCTTTAAAGCCACATATACTCGAAGAACGTTGACCCTGGCAGGCAATATTTTGGCCAACCGGACACATTTTCTATTTGAGGAGTACCAGTTTCTACCATCCAATAGGCCATAGAGAGTTCCCAAAGTTAGATTAAACAGACTGAGGAACTCTTTAATGCCTGAGTCTGTTGAAATGTTAAATCAGTTAGTACAAGGACTTGGAGGCACCACAGCCGCTCTGATGTTCTGTATGGGCACGTCACATGTCCAGTGTTATATTTTGTCTGATGTTTGTGCTATATTTTGTTGCATATGTGGCTTTTTGCCATGCTTTGTTTTGTGGGGATTTTTTTTTTATAATGAGTTGTTATGAGGAACAGGTGTCTTGGATGTAAGACAAATTCGGGAGGAAGTCGGACAATAAAAGTAATCAATCAATCGATTCAGTTACTTCCTTACATCTTCTCCTTCTTCGAGTTTTCTGTTGTGTGTTCTATTTTGAGCGGACAGAATGAAACATTGTTCCACTCATCTGTGGTTCTTCTGTGCTGTCTTCTGTGCTGGCGTTCAAATCCAGCTTTTTTAATGCACTGCATCGATAAGAGGGGCTTTACATAACCATAAGCGGTAGACCTATGCGGAGACTCAATCAAGGACGCCATGGCAGGTATTTTAGATGCACTTAAATTTTCTGTTGTCAACATCAACCTGTGACCTTTGATATGATGGATGTGTCACTATTACATAACGTTGTTGTTGTTCCAAATACTCTTGACGTCCTCATTTGTCAGATTACACAAACCGTCAGCAGCTTTCCTGGCTGAAGGCCCCTCCACACACACACACACACACACACACACACACACACACACACACACACAAATGCCAGTTTGGTGTGAATAAGGTCCATGCACAGCTACGCCGTGATGCGGGTGCGAACATCACCTGCAGCGACCTGTGCTGGCTGGCGGAAGCTCTCGGCGGAAGCATACTGGGGAGGAAGTGTGACGGAGCGAAAGGGATTAGCCTTTTTTTTTCCCTGGCACCGAAGCTTTGGCCTTGTTGCGCCCACGGCAGTTTCTTGCTCTCCTCCGAGTGCTTTATCTCCACCTCCGTCACCTGAACAAATCAGAGTGGAGCGGCAGCGCTCGAGGAGGGATGATCTTTGGCTCCACCGTCACCATGGACGGAATTTAAACACCATTCAAGACGGAAACTGAAAGGTAGAAAAAAATAAAAAATCAAAGCTCAAATGAAACATAAATATCCTAAAAGCTAAACATTAAGAAAGCTGAATATTTTTAGAGCAAAGTATAAAAGGAAGAATTAGATGTTAAATTGTGGCCATTCATTTGAATGGCAGAATAAATGTGGTTCAGAAGCTGAACATTTTGACATTTGAATGATCTCTGGCTTAT